>CAUYPK010040039.1:0-13523 GCA_963574355.1 Loris lydekkerianus | reverse complement strand
TATGCAGCCTTACAAAAAGGAGACTTTACCTCTTTCATGTTTACATGAATGCAACTGGAACATATTCTTCTTAGTAAAGTATCTCAGGAATGGAAGAAAAAGTACCCAATGTACTCAGCCCTACTATGAAACTAATTTAGGGCTTTCACATGAATGCTATAACCCAGTTATAACCTAAGAATAGGGGGAAGGGGGAAAGGGAGGGGAGGGAGGGGGGAGGTAGAGGGAGGGAGGGGTACTGGTGGAATTACACCTGCGGGGCATCTTACAAGGGTATATGTAAAACTTAGTAAATGTGGAATGTAAATGTCTTGGCATGGTAACTGGGAAAATGCCAGGAAGGCTATGTTGACTATTATGATGAAAATGTGTCAAATGGTCTGTGAAGCTAGTGTATGATGCCCCATGATCATATCAATGTATGCAGCTATGATTTAATAAAAAAGAAAAAGAAGTAAATAAATAACATTTGAAAGAACATAGAAAGTATAAAACACTACAAAAGTAGTAACACAAATAATAGGTAACATTAATTGTATACCTTACTGTGGTAAGCACTATCTTAAAACTTCAGATATATTACCACTATATTTCAGTAATCCTTCACAGTAGGTGTTATCTTCATTTTATGAATGAAGTTAGGTAACTTGTGGAAAGTCATACAATTAGTAAATAGTAGAGGTGAAGTATGAGCTAAGATCTGGTGTATTTCAAATCCCATGTTGCTAACCACTACACTTATTGACTCAGGGTCACTTTCTTTGCATCTCTATGTGTTTATATTGACAGACTGCTACTGCTAGTATTGTGCATTCTCATTTAAGAAATACAAACATGAAAGAAATATTTACAAATAAAGAGTAGAAATACCCCCTTCACCACCATCCAACTGAAATCCCACTTTTATTCATATTTGAATTGGACAAAATTCTGTGTTTGTTTTAAGAAGACTGAAAGTCAAGTAGAAATACTTTGAAAATACCAGTTTATTTTAATTGCTCCCATGTTAAAAAAAAAAAAAAAGGAAGTCTGTTGTAGTTATAATAAATGGACTAGTTACTATATTTGTTAAACATAATTCAGTGAACAGCAGTTAATTTTTTAAAGCAAACATTTAAGCTAAGGTATATTGGACTAGAGTTATTACTTGCAAAACAAATGGTCAAGTTAGTACGCCTGTCAGTGTGGACACACTCCAATATCTCTGTCTCTGGTCTTTGCATTCAGTCAGGATCCTCCCCTGTCAGCCCTATCATGTGATAAATTAGTCAGAAGCCTGGCAATATATCCAGATCTGCTTCATTCTCCAGAAGGGCAGATGTATTTACTCAACAGCTCTGGCAGTGACATAGATTTTTGTTTACATAAAAAAAAAAAAGGAGAAGAAGGAGAAGAAGCTTGATTCTACAATTGTCTTTAATGAATGGTGACTTGATTTTAAGTGGAGGGAGTCTCACTGTATTTCCAAGTACCACATGTCAACCCAAACAATCCATTTGTATACCACTACACTGATATTGCCCACTAGGACTTACAGTAACATAGCAGAAAAGGAATTGAGGGAAACATTGTCTTCCTTCTTCTCCTCACATTTGGACAACTCCTGCTCAGCAAGTTTGAAACTGGCTCAGTGATATTTAGTTGTTCTTTGATGTGTTTTTTCTGCCAATTAGAAGAGAAAGGTAGCATGCTTCCACCATCATTATTTTACTACAACCAACAAAATGTACACATTAAATTATTGCCTTGGCTCACAAATGCTGGGATGTGAGCCTTCACTCAGCTTTAGTGCTCAGCTTCCCAAAAGTTGGCTCTCAAACCTGAAATACTCTCACTGAGTCATCATGTTACCATGCAATTCAGAGCTTCTGGGTGATCCCATTTGGATCCTTCTTTGGCCAGAAGAAATAGGATTTTGACTAATGACTTGATATTCTGGCTAAGAACCACCTGAGCACATATTCAACTGTCCACGTTACTTGTCATGTATGCATCAGGACTGTTCTATTCCAATATCAAAAAAAGCAAGTTCCAGAATCCTAAGATAAAAACTTACCAGCCTGGGTATTAGCATGGTAATTGAGAATACCCCTATTTTATCAAGATTTCTGCAGATATTTAAAACAGTATGGCCTTTGTAATACAAACAGAGAAAGGGAGGCACATATCATGCTTGCTATGTAGTACTTTAACAGTTAGAGACAAAGAAGTGCAAATTGATCTCTTAAGAAGAACATGATATTTTAGACTCCAAGAATACACAAGGGAGCCAGGCAGAGGCACATCATCCATTAGGTGTTTGACTGATTCATCATCCTTAATCTCTCCCCAATCCCACCCTGGTCTCTTCTGATGATAGATATTTTTCTTGTGCTCTGCAAAATTGGCGATATATTTTCAGCAAAGAAGATATAAACATTAATTGAAATTAAACTAAGTATACCTATATGATGAGCTTCAATAGACTGGATGGAATAAGATAGAAGCAAGAGATGATATTTGAATAGAGGCTTGGAATCTGTATAAAATATTAAATAGTATTTCCAAAAGGTAAAGCTGAAGAAGACAGAGGTGGCCTTAGCATTGCAGACATGCACAGGTGTTCCAAACATGAGAAGACAAAACAAACAAAAAAACAAACAAACAAGGCCTTCTTGACCATTTTTGTGAGCTGATCAGTTAGGAGTAATGAAAGTTACACAAAGGTTAATAGAGCACCTTGCCAAGGAGTCCCAGGCAACTTGTCCTTCAAGGTTTATGGAAAGATAACATCTGTATTCAAGTGCTGGCTCATTTTAGAGCACCTGCCACAACTTCTGCTTTTTTATGATTCACACTGCACGACCAGACTGAGGTGAAGAAAATCCCAATGGCAGTGATCATGAACTTAGCAATAAACAGTGGCTTTGAGGAGGTGAACTGTCTCTACTGCTATTCCTTGCTGCACCCTGGGAAGGGGAAAAATGAGTAAATCCCATGTTTCACAAAGATACTCAACTTACCCAGGGCAAGTGAAGGAAGGTGCCTCGGTAATGTCATATGCAAAAATACCTGTGTGTACAAAGGAACCTCATTGTTAGCCATCACCTCAGAACTGGCCATCTGCCAATATCAGCAAAGTGAATTATTGGTGTGGTCAGAAGTCAGGAAAAGACAGACAAGGCTAGGAGGAGGAGCAAAACAGCAGTGGAAGAATTACCATTTGTTCCAATACTGACTTGGAGGCAGAGAAAGAAAGATACTGAGCAGCCATGTTCTATAAGGCATGTGATTTTTTAACACCTCTGAGCCTCAGTTTGTTATAAGGAATAGTTTATCCTGCCCTGTTCAAATAGTACTGTTATAGGATCCTTTATGGTCCTCTGTGAAAATACTGCTCCTGCAAACATAAAGTGCTTTTGTTCTTTCTGGCATCCCTGAAGTTGTACTTTGAATAACTTCCATATCTACAAGAGGAATCAGGTAATTCTGATATAGGTCTTCTCTCCCTTCCCACGTACTCCACACATACACAGACTCACACATACACATTCACATAAAACACACACACACACACACACACACACACACAGAACCATGCCTGGGGTGGAAGTAGTTACAAGATACACAAACCACAAATTTTTCAGAGGTACATGATGCCCAAATTTGTTTCTGCCCCCCTTCTATTCACTTATTATCTTCTGCTCTTGTGCTATGCTCATTCCATGATTGAGTGCAGCCTAAAGGTGATTGGGAAGTAATCAGAAGTTTGTGTCTTATTTTCCTGGAAGGTATATACCCAAAAGAAGCACAAGAAAGAAAAATGAAAATATGGAGAAAAAAATATTTTCACAATGATATGTGGTAGATTCTATCTAGACCTCTGCTGTTACCCCTGCACTCCATTTCTCTTTTTTAATTCTTGCACACTCTTGACATCTGTGCAAAACCTGGGACAGAGCGTCCAGAAAGCCTACTTGCACACTGGAAGAGCAAACACTGGGTGCAATATTTACATAACTAACATATTCCTTTCTCTCTCTCTCTCTCTCTCTCTTCCTCTCTTTCCCTCCCTCTCTAAAAAAAAAAAATTAAATGATTGAAAGTGGCAGAGACAGAAGTATAAACAAAATTAAATTTTAAGTTAATTATTTACAACATACAGCAATGTGAGAATTATTAATAGTAATAAATGACTTATAATACAAATCACAACTGCAGTGTTATTAGGCTATGGTCACTGAAAATTGTGACCAGTTTGTTGGCATCTTGTCTGAACCATATATTTTAACATGGTAATATATGCTACATGTCACCAATATGCATGTGAGCTACTTGAAAACAATAACCATGTCATCCGTCTTTGTATGTCTTCAGTGCCTGGCGTAGCGCTATATCCACAAAGTAGGTAGCCAATCATCCCTATTATACAGGTGAGTGAGTTAAGCAATGGTAGCTAACAAAAACTATATCTGTAAATTTTGCACGGTGAAAATTTGCTTGCTTACATCCTGGTGACCAACCTCTGGAGCAGATAAGAGAATATTGATGACCAGAAGCAATTGTAAATGTATTAAATACTTTTTCTGTGAAGTTTTCTCCATTTGGGAAGAATGAGACACATTTCTCTACAGAATTCAGAGCTACAAGACATTATAATTATTGTTTCCAACTTGTGTGAGTGACTTTTATTATACTGCAGAGTAGCCATTACATTAGTAGCTTTAAAATGGAGTTTTGAGTTTTGTTAAGAATTATAAAACTAAATGCTGCACAAACTTAGCTAATTTTTTAAGAAAAACATAATGCAGCTACACAGATAAGCTAGGTCTTCAGCATTATGTCTATTGAAAATAATGTCTACTTAAAATATTTTCCATCAATGAAATTGTAAGTTGATTTCACAACTATTAGTGTAAGTTCCTCTTAAGGAGTAGTTATAACTCTGAAGGTAAAAAATAATTCTATTTCTAAAAGTGCTTTCCTTTTCCATTTTGAAAATAATTCTAACACTAGCTATCATGTTTCAGAAAGAGAGAGTATTTTTAGAAGCAATTAGATACAGGTAAACATATAAATATTTCTCATTAACTTAACACAAATTTTTATCACCACTGGTGATTCAAGTTCAAAAACAAATGAAAGGAAACTCAGAAATTTTTCTTCTCATTTCAGTTAAGCTGAATATGTCTTGAGACAGTAAAGGTGGGGTGGAAAGAGGAGTTGGTATAGAGTGAAGATTCATGACTTTAACAGGAATATGCCAATCAAAACAGACATCAATGTGAGTTGATAACTACTGTATTTTGGTTACTGTATTTGAGGGGAAGGGGAAAGAACTTGGATAGACCCACAACTTTAAGACCCAACTCTCCAGAAGTGAACATGTAAATTAATTCAAAATGATGTATATTCTTAGATCCACACTGTAATAATAATTTTTCTATTATTGACCAAATTAATTTGCTGAATGATTGTTTCTTTCACTCAAGTGTTACTCACAGTGATTGACGGATATTATTGGTTTCTCATCCATTAATTCTTTGATAATGGACACTGATACCTCACAGCATGCAACAATTGATCTAATTTGTCATCCTCCAGAAATGATTTTTTTCTTTCAATATTTGAGCACTTATTGTATGCAAGCACTTTGGTAGGCACTGAGAATATCTCTCCCTCCATATTTATTAGTGAGAATGAGATTATATTACACAGAAATGAGTAAAGAAAGATTATAGAGAAAAACATATTGCAATGAATTCCAAATTTTAGGGTTGCCATAAAAAATTCATGATGCCCAGTTACCTTTGAATTTCAGATGACCAATGAATAATATTTTAGTATGAGTGTGTCTCTTGTAATATTTGAAACACACACATATTTTTCTTTGCTAAATCTGGCAATCCTAAAATTTATTTATATATCTAAACCCTTTTTAGCATAAGCATGAAAAAATACAGTAGTATCACTGAGAAGGAAGAATCAGACTCTCTATGGGTGGTAACCAGTGTTCTGTCCATCAGGAAAGTATTATTAGCTTCCTCACAAACACAAGGACCACATGGATGGAGAAAAGGCATTAAGAGAATTAAAGGTGATCCCATGTGTAAAAGCATCCTAAAGTCATATGCCTAGAGTCATCTCAACAAAAGCTCCAAGAAAAATAATATTGTTGTGTCAATAAAGGCCAGTAAAACATCTTCTTAAACTAGAGATCAAGAGAGATGGACCCATGAGAACAGATATAAAAATCTTGCTCCTGTGTAAATATTTGTAGAGGCAGGAGTAGGGGGTAATGGAAACTCATTACAAACCAAGCTGAACAGCCACTAAGAGTCATTCCCTGAACTAGTACAGTGTTTCAAGTAGTGTCAGAGTTGAATAAAATAGGATGGGAACCCTGAACCTTTCCTATGACCATATATAAGTTATTCAAGAAAAATTACATGTGCCCTAGCTGAAGAACTGGATTAAAATCGTGGCTCCAAAATTTTTTAAATTAAAAATTAAAAAAAGTTTTTTTGGCTGTAGATGTTTGAAAAAATGAATAAAATCCTGACTCCACCACCATACAATATTCATGATTGTATGATGTTCTAAGATAACCATTGTTGTATGATCATGAGAAATTGCCTCTTTAGTCTCAGATTCCTTGGCTCTAAAATTTGATCAGTAATTATGATGATTACATGTGATACTATATATGAAAACACCTATCACAAGGCTTAACATGCAGTACATTTCAAGGAATAATAATTACTTTCCATTACCAGCACACCTCCTTTGCCTCCCCAATAACCCATTATATGTCTGGGGCAAGACATAGTCCACTACACAATGCTAGAACAGCATTTCAACAGAGCTCACCCTCAGAGAACAAGTTCTCTGTATCAAAAGGAGGTGGTGCACCAACCTTATAAATGCTGGTATGGAGAAAATATCCTTCAGGAAATATGACAAGAGAAACTACTCCTTATAGAACAGGCTGTGGTACTTTCAGCTACTTATGACTAAACGTTTTCTTCCTCTTAAGAAGCATCATTCATCAAGATTGTGACCATAGGGCTAACCAGTAGAGCAGTAGATTGTCCCGTATCAGAACTCACTCTACCAGGAGGCAGCCCGGGCCCCTCACATTACGGGACTCGTCAACACACAAATCATTGATACCAATGACTAATAAAGAATTTACTTCGCACCAGGTACAATTTTAAATGTCTTACTGATATTAACTGGTAATCATTTTACATATGAGGAAACTAAGGCTCAAGGAGAATAAATAACTTGCATAAGGTGACACAAAGATGGGATATAAATCAATGTAGTATGGCTCCAGGGTACACACTCCTAACTAATGTACCATACTGTCTGTTCTACTATAACTATTCCGTAACCAAACACTGTACTAGGCTAGTCACCAGTTTAGCATAAAAGTAAAATACAATTCTTTATCATCTAATTTTTAAAAATAAACACACAAAAAATATAGGGGTCCAGGCATGATGAAATTCCAAAGTGAGTGGTTAGAGCAACAGGTGTGACAAGAATTCCGGAAGTGAGATAGGACTTCATAGAGGAGGTTGAGCTCAAAGGAACTCAAATGAATAATGTTTTGTGCCTCACTGACAATTCTAAAATGTTTTTTTCTCTGATGGTTTGATTCTCTTAATGATTGATGCAGATTCCTGAACCATAAATTCAACAACCAGATTGAGCAATATTTCTGAAATGATCAATTAGTTGTTATAAAAGCCTGGTTCTCTTATCCAAATTTTCCATTTCCAGTCTTCTCCTAGATAGTGGCACATCTCCTTTACACAGCTTATGCTTTGTTTAAATATACTTTTGTAAGCCTTACCCAGGACTTTTCTTGACTAACAATACCATCTTCCCAACAACTTCAAAATTCTATAAACTCAAAAAAAATCTTAGCAATCTATATATTTGATGGCAAAGTCCTATGTACTATGGTTTTTATAAATTTGTATATTGTTAGAAGCAAATTTTGAATTTTGATTTCTACTTCATTAAAGAGAGAGAAAGGATTTCTGCACAAAACCGCCTACTATCTTTGCCATATTGAAATGACAATTGCTTAGCTGCCATCTTGTGGCAAACAATGCACACTGAAAAATATTATTCAACATTTCATTGTGAGAGATAAAATTTCAATTTCAATTTTCTCTTAATGGATGGCTCTTTATCTCTTTCACCTGCCCTTACTATTTTTTTCTGGTCTGAGATTTGATGGATAGCACAGTAATTTCAACACTTATACTGCATTAATTGTTTTACAACACCTATTTTGCTTTACATGAAGAAAAGAATATTCCACAGGTTAGATGAATATTTATAAATGCACAAGAATGTAACATTGCCCTACTTTAAGATAACCTATGAAGAAGTGGTTGAATGTGACCCCCTACAGTGTTTTTAAAAATCTCAGCAATGTCTCCTTCATTCTGAAGACTACCAATTAGAGACAGTAAAATAAAATCTATCTTCACATTTTTCCCAGTGAGCTCACTGTTCCTAAAGTTAGAAATTTTCTTTTTTGAGCCTTATTTATCCATGTTGAGAATAGCTTGACTCCCATCTTTCATACACTTTGATTTTCCCTTGGGTATACTTATTTATTCTGACCTTTAAATTAAGACTCACATATTCAAGCCTTATGTATAACGCTAGCTGGAGAGTATTTAAAAAAAAAAAACAAAAGAGTGTGATTCGGAATCCAGTTTGTTTTGCTACTTGTGTTGCTATGCAACCAAGGAAGGCAGTATACATAATTGATTTAATGTACTGGGTGTAGATTCAAACTATCTAGGTCTATATCTTGAACTTTGGCTTTCTCTTTTACTTGATGTTTGACCTTGGACAAGCCACTTAACATTTTCATGCTATACCTTCCACAAATATAAAATGTGAATTATAATACTATTTATCTTATAGTGTTGTTGAAAGGACTAAATGAGTTAGCATAAAGTTCTTTAATAGTGCCTGAGAGTAATTATTCAAAAAATGTGAGCTAATGATATTTTATTTATTGTTTATACCCTTTTTTCTCCTTAATGCCAGGTTGCTCTAATAATATCTAACTCTCAATGTTCTATCATCCTGCCTTTTAGAATTGACTTAGCAAATGTTTATTGAGTCTTTAGTATGTGCCACACATAATCCTAGGTACTGAAGCTGCAAGAGTGCAAAGGACAGGCAATGTGTTAGCTGTCAGTTCAAAACTGAAAAGGTACTGGACAATAAACAGATACATTTATGAACAGCATAATTTCAGAAAGAGTAAGAGAAATATAAAATGTGAATGCCTTAAAGCATTTAGTATAACCTGCAAAGCTAGTGTAAGGAAAAAGGAGTGGTAGGAATGATATTGGGAAGATAGGGAGTTTTAAATCTTTAGGTTTTATTCTAAGTGCAGTAACAATCAACTGGAGGGTTTAAAATTGGAGAATTACATGATCAAATCTATGTTGGTTTTTCAAAAGATCATATTTTCTGTTGCATCATCCTAAAACCTTAGAAAACTTGTCTTCAGAGAATGAAGCAGATGGGTAAATAGAAACAAATGTGAGAGACGACAAGAGAATCCCTCTATCAAGATAAAGTGCATTCATACCCTTGAGTTCTATGAGCTACCTTTCTATAATAAATTCTCACTTTTGTGCTTACGCTAGTTCCAATTGTTTTTCTGTCAATTTCCAACTAACCAAAATCATTTCCTTTTTTTTTTTATTAGATCATAACTGTGTACTTTACTGCATTTATGGGGTACAGTGTGCTGATTTTATATACAATTTGGAATGTTTCCATCAAACTGGTTGACATATCGTTCACCTCACTTATTAAATTGTTGTGCTTAGACATATATACTCTACTATTAATACAATTGACATGTACGCTTGCAATACACACAGTATATGAGGTCCCACCAATTACCTTCACTCCACCCATCTCCCCCTCCCCTCACCTTCCTCTTCTCTCCTACTTTCTGGGTTATAATTGTGTTTTATCTTTCATATGAAACTGTGGGTGATTATATCTTAATTTCATAATAGTATTGAGTACATTGAGTATTTTTTTCCATTCTTGAGATACTTTACCAAGAATAATAACTACTTCTCTCTTCTATCTCTAAACCTGCAAAATTATTTCTCTTTGCCTTTCTCATACTACTTATTTTTATCTCTGTTCCCCTTATAAATATCCTCATAGTTAAAAATCTATACTTTTCTAATATTTTACAAGTTCAAGGAGTCTAGATATACAATGGGATGATACCCTTGGGTAGCATTCTTTTTCTATGTCAGAGCTATGAGCCAAATGATTAACAGAAGTAAGACGCTGGATTAACCTGGGATCCTGCAGATTCTGGGGAACTAACTAAGTATTAAGTATTTCTACAGGCAATAGACCCTGCCATGTAGAAAAAACATGGTCTCCAATACAATATAGTATTGGCCTTATGATACAGATAAGCTATTCACACTTTGATGACAATGGATGAAAAAGTTTTCCAACATGTATACAGGGTACAACCAGAGAATTTGGGAGAAAAGGTCAGGGACCTAGAATGGCAGGCCACAACAAATAAATCTGGTGTCTGGTAACAGGGCTTCAGCCATAGGAATGCAGTATGGGGTCAGAATGAATTAAAGCAAATCAGAGTCCCCATCCCTTCATGACTTGGCAGCTCATCAGTACAGAAAAGTCTCAAGGATAAGATAGAAACTCAGTTAACTGAACTATGATAAAAGTTGGAGGAAAAACTAGAATCAAGTTTGCCTTAGTATTAAATTCTTTGTATCTTGTGTTGCAGCAGCACTTATCTGCCCTAAAGCCAGAAAAATAGATGAATTTGCAGTTGATAGAGGGCTAAAATGAAAACCCTACATTTGGGGAAAAACTTACTATGCTGAATTCATTTATGCATTGCATATTTTTTAGAGAATAATTGAAGGCAGCGAGTACTCAACTTCTCCATCTCTTCAATTACTGTTCTCCCTGAAAAAGGTCAGATTTTTTGAGATGCAGGCCTATTCTCTAACAACTCAAGTGGGAACCAAAAACTCATTTCTCAGAGGCACTAAATATTTCCCATTTGATAATGTTGGTCTTGCATCATGGAAACTAATGCCTTTACATAAGAGAAAGCAAAGGCATGTGTGCACAGGGAATCATGCAGGTCACTGAACATATTGCTTGCTGGCTAAATAACTAACTGCGTGATAATACAAGTCAGAGTAACATCACTGAGAAATTACACTTTTATCCCTATCTTCCCTAATCTAAAGGGACAATGGGTGAAGTAAAACCAACACGTGGCCTCCAATAAAAAGCAAAAGCTAATGTTAGCTTGCAAGACCTAAATCAATGTTTACACTTACCTCCTCTCCACATACTGCTGCTTCATTCAAGCAAGGAAGTTTGTGATCTTAGTGGAGCCTTTCAGTTTAAAATTTAAAATTTAAAAATCTCAAATGAGTCATTGACTATCTGGATCTGAGCAAATCTTGATGAACCTAAGATGACTGAGCTTCTTTCCTGGGTCTTTGAGAAAGGGGCTGAAATTTACTATGAAATGTTATTTTTAGTTTCAACTATGCGTAATTTAAAATCAGTGATAGTGCCCAAACAAATAATCACAAAAGACAGAAAATAATCTACATTTTTCATTTCCCTATAGTTGGGAACAGTTGCCACAGATATAAAGAAATATCCAAACCATATAGCCTTGAAAAGCTAAATGCTGAATGTTTACTACATGAGTACTGCAGAAATTTAAGGACTCTCTTTTGGTGCTAGGGTCAACACTTTCAAATAGTTATTCTTTAATGGCTCTTTCATTAAAAATCTTTATTAATAACAAAAAGGCTGCTTCCTTAATTTCCGTACTGTATTTCTATCACACTCATTCTGAAATCAACAGTAAGACATAAATTGATTCTGAATGCTTTTAGACCAGTGGTTCTCAACCTTCCTAATGCTGCAATATATTTTCATGGTTACAAAGGGGTCATGACCCACAGGTTGAGAACCGCTGTTCTAGACAGATGACACATAACAATGTAAATTAATGCCAGTCCAAGTTCATGAAAAGTGTTAGATCCTATTACATACTCCAGCCCCCGTTTTTGTGAAGCATTATCTCGTAGCTTAACCACCCTTTTCAGGGCCCAGTATAGAATTTGCAATGCCCATGGTAAAATGAAAATGTAGGACCTCTTTATCACAAAGGAATAAAAAAGCATTTTTTTCCTTCTATAGTCTCTGCCTCAACTTATGCTGCTTTGTTTTTACTTTATATTTTTTAATTGACAAATAAAATTTTATTAATATATATTTATAACATACAATACAATACTTTGATATATGTGCACACACATTATGTAATGGTTACAACAAGCTGATGAACATATCCATTACCTCACATACTTATTATTTTTTGCATGTGGTGAGAACATTCAAAATCTAAGTTGAATGAGGTGGCACATGCCTATAGTCCTTGTTCCTTGAAAAACTGAGGTGAGAGGATTGCATGAGCCCAGGATTTAAGACCAGCCTGAGCAATAATGGACCCTGTCTTTAAAAGATAAAATAAAATAAAAATTTTTCAAAATCTGTTGTCTTGGTAATTTTCTTTTTTTTTTTTTTAATTAAATCATAGCTGCGTATATTGATATGATCATGGGGCATCATACACTAGCTTCACAGACAATTTGACACATTTTCATCACAATAGTTAACATAGCCTTCCTGGCATTTTCCCAGTTACCATGCCAAGACATTTACATTCCACATTTACTAAGTTTCTCATATACCCCTGTAAGATGCCCTGAAGGTGTAATTCTACCAGTACCCCTCCCTCCATCCACATCCTCCCTCCCTCCTCTCCCTTTCCCCCTTTACCCTATTCTATTTTCAAATATACAATACATTGTTGTTAACTACAGTCATCATGTTACACAATAATTCTTCTGAATTTGTTCTTCCTGTCTAACTGAAATTTTATATCCTTTCACCAACATCTTCCCAATCTCCCCACCCCTGGTCCCTGTCAACCACTATTTACTCTCTGCCTCTATGATTTTGAGTTTTTTACATTCCACATATATATGAGATCATGACGTATTTGTCTTTCTATGCCTAGCTTTGCTTATGATAATGTCCTACATGTTCATCCATGTTGTCCCAAATAACACGATTTCCTTCTCTTTTTAAAATAATAATCTATTTGACAAAGATGTTAAATATTGGCTTATATGCTTTGCAAATATAATGACAATACAAAATGGACCATAGTTTTCTTTTTTTTTATATTAAATCATAGCTGTCTGTGTACGTTAATGCAATCGTGGGGCACCATACAGCGGTTTTTTAGACTGTTCGACACATTTTCATCACACAGGTTAACATAGCCTTCCTGGCATTTTCTTAGTTATTGTGTTACAACATTTACATTCTACATTTACTAAGTTTCACATGTACCCTTGTAAGATAAACCGCAGGTGTCTGATTTTAATGTTAAG
>CAUYPK010040037.1:0-57670 GCA_963574355.1 Loris lydekkerianus | reverse complement strand
CATTGACCAATGAATGGATTATTAAATTGTGGTATAGTTATACCATGGAATTTTATGCAGCAGTAAAAAAAGTTGGGAGGTTTTAGCTCCTTTATGTTTACATAAATGGAGCTGGAAATTATTATTCTTAGCAAAGTATCTCAGAAATAAGAAAAAAAAAAAGTGTTTAATGTACCCAGTACTACTGTGAAACCAATTTATAATAACCCACACTTGCATATAAAAAATGAAACACAACATTAGACTATAACGAAGGAGAGAAATTAGGGTGAGGGATGGGGAGGGAGAGGGAGAGATAATAGGGGATAGAAGGGGCACCACAATTATAAAGCACATTGCAAGTACAAGTTGGTTCTATATGGTGTGGAACACAAATGTCCTAATACTATAATTGGGTAAATGAGATGAAAGCTATCCTGATTAGTATGATGTAAATGTACACTCCAATTTGTACAAATAATCAACACACTGAAATGGGCATATAAATGTATTTATGATATATGCACAAAAGACTTATTAAAACAAAATCCACTTGACTTCCAACAAAATCAAAACCCAAAATATTACCAGATTTTCAATATTTACAATTAATGTGAATTCCTTAAATTTTTCTTTGAAGAGGCACAGTTTGGCTGATTGGATACAAAAACTCAGGCCAGATGTCTTCTGCATACAAGAATCTCATTTTGCTGTAAAAAATAAATCAAGACACATGGTGAAGGGATGCTCATTTATAATTCAGGCAAATGGCAATAAAAAAAATATGTTGTAATTTTATTTACAGATATAATATGATTGAAACCAACACAAGTATGGAAAGATTAAGATAGGCACTTCATCTTTGGTAAGGGTAACACACAACATAATGAGCTTTCAATTATTACCATTTATACTTCGAACTAGAATGTCCATATATTTATAAGAAAGACTCAAACAGACACGAGCAACTTAGTTTTCTACAGTATCACAATAGTTGGAAATTTTAGCAACACTTTGGCAGTGTTGGATAGATCTTACAATAATCAACTAAGCAAAGGCCTAAATCTGTGTCTCGTTGGTAGGCCATTGGTATCATATATCAAGGGTAGCAGGTTGAAACACTGACGTGGTCAATTTACAACAACAAATAAAATAGCCGAGCATTGTGGCAGGCTTCTGTAGTTCAAGGTACTTAGGAGGCTAAGGCAAGAAAATCATCTCAGTCCAGGATTTGGAGGTTACTGTGAGCTATGTAACGCCAATACACATTACCAAAAGTGAAAAAATGAGACTCTGACACTAAAAGAAAAAAAAAAAAAAAAGAAAGAAAGAAAAGAAAAGAATAAATAAACTAAGCAATGAAATACATACAGAATTGACATATTCTAAACTTATATAAGCCATCCACAGAAAAACAATTGCCAATATCATATAGGACAGAGTTAAATTGAAATCATTTCAGATCAGGAATAAGGAAAAGTTGCCCATTGTTTCCACTTGCCTGATGCAAGTGGATAAGCAGTCTTACCCATAGCATCAGGCAAATAAAAGCTATCAATTGCATACATATATGGTACAGAAGATCAAATTTTTACTCTTCCCAGATGATATGATTGTATATCAGAAACAAAGCAGGATTAAACTAAAAAACACTTAGAAGAAATTATGGATTATAGGAGGGTCTCAGGCTACAAAATCAATACTCACAAATAGGTAGCCTTTATATACACCAACAATAGTAAAGCTGGAAATACAGTCAAGGACATTATTCTTTACATAGTTTTGCCAAAGAAGATTAAATATATAAGAGTTCACCTAACAAAGGCTGTGAAAGATTTCTATACACAGAACTATGAAATTATAAGAAAAGAAATAGCTGAGGATGTTAAGAAAATGAATAAAAATACCACGATGTATGGTTGGGAAGAATCAACATTGTTAAAAAGTCCATACCACCAAAGGAAATACGCAATTTTAATGAAATCCTTATTATAGCACACCTGTCATAATTTATTTATTTTATTATTATTATTATTATTATTATTATTAAATCATAGCTTTGTACATTGATATGATCATGGGGCATCACACATCAGTTTCACAGACCGGTTGACACATTTACATAACACTGGTTAACATAGCCTTCCTGGCAATTTCACAGTTATTGTGTTAAGACATTTACATTGCACATTTACTAAATTTCACATATACCATTGTAAGATGCACTGCAAGTGTATTCTCACCAATCCACCTCCTTCCACTCCCTTCCCCCAGTCCATCCCCTTTCCCTCTTTCCCCTATTCCTAGGTTGCAATTGCGTTATAGCATTAATGTGAAAGCCCTAAATTAGTTTCATAGTAGGGGTGAGTACATTGGATACTTTTTCTTTCATTCTTGGGGTACTTCACTAAAAAGAATATGTTCCAGCTCCATCCATGTAAACACAAAAAAAGGTAAAGTCTCCATCTTTCTTTAAGGCTCCATAATATTCCATGGTGTACATATACCACAATTCATTAATCCATTTGTGGATTGATGAGCCCTTGGGTTTTTTCCATGAATTAACATTTGTGAATAAGGCTGCAATACATACTCTGGTACAAATATCTTTGTTGTAATATAATTTTTGGTCTTCTAGGTAAATGTCCAGGACAGGAATTACACGATTGAATAGTAGGTTTATTTTTAGATTTTTAAGTATTCTCCATATATCTTTTCAAAAGGAATATATTGATTTACATTCCCACCAGCAGTATAAAAGTGTTTCCTTTTCTTCACATCAATGCCAACATCTCTGGTCTTGGAATTTTGTGATATAGGCTAGTCTCACTGGAGTTAGATGATATTTCAAAGTAGTTTTGATTTGCATTTATCTGATGATTAAAGATGATGAGCATTTTTTCATATGTCTGAAGGCCGTGCTCCTGTCTTCTTTAGAGAAGTTTCTCTTCAAGTCTCTTGCCCAGCCTGCAATGAAAAATCGGTTGACTTTAAATCCCCACATCTCCCCCATCCTCCCACACGCACTGTATAAAATTTAACTCTACCCAATTACATCGCTTAATACCAAAATTAAGGCTATTGAGGCAGAAACAATGTGATAAAGGTTTGTTGGAAGCAAAGTGTGAGGATTGACCCAGGAAGACACCCCAACAAAGCTGGCCACGTTCCAAGGCCTGTACTGGCTGGAAGCCTTTTGTAAGCAAGTTTAAGAGACTTGTTCTTTTCATTGGAGGCTACAATACAGAGGTCAGGATCATTGGCTACACAAGACAACAAACAGGCTGGAATGTTCCATGTACAAGACAATCAGCAAAACTTCACGATTCAGACAAATCCGTCTCTCCCTCAATGTCAGTAGGTTACAAATGAATTAGCATGGAGACGGCTCCAGGAATTCACAACAAATGAGATTCGAGGGATTCACAACATGACTATTTATTCAGGGACAAGAAGTGAGCTGTGAACCATAAGGCATTCATCTGGAAGCCACCCAATGTGACCTGTGGGTTGTCAATACCTGCCTACCCACACAATTACAGCTTTTCTGAGTTGGAAGAGACGTAGAGGATTAATATGTCCCACCCACCTGTTTCAGCAGTGAGGGATGGAGATGCCATGGGGTAATTCTATCACCTGAGGTCACCCAGCACCAGACCCAGGGAGTCCCGGCTTTTCTCTCCCCCCACATCTGTGTGGCCCCACATCAGCTCTGGGCCTGGTCTCTCTGGGGAGCCCCAGAGAAGAGGTGAACTTCCACTGTCATCATGTTCACATTCCACTTCTAGCTGAAATTCAATTGGTTCCCAAATAATGCATTGCCTTTGATTGTAGGTTTTGGCAGGAATTTCCAGATACAGATAAAATTCCAGGGAGCAAAGAGGTGAAATGGTGTTGCTGGCCAGTAGCTTTTCAGGGGAATAGACAAACAGATTCTGGAAAAAGTACATCCTGGGTGTGGCTCTCCCTGGGAGAGTAACACATAGAACAATATGGGACTGAGAGCTCAGAAAAGAGAGGGGGCGCCCTGTGACCCCCACACACAGCCCTGCAGGAGAACCCAGCCAAAGGTGTCCAGGAGTCTGACCAGCCCTCCGATAGGAGCAGGAGATGGAGGCACAGTGTCCATGGAGGCTCTTTGAGGATAGTGAGGAATAATTACTGCTTGTTTGCAGCTCATGGTGTACAGCCCATCAATCACCTACTTCGGTGTAAGAGAAGCCCTCTGGCTGGAGTTGGAAGGTGACTGATGGGTTGGCCTGCTTCTCTTTGTTCTTCTATAAAGTGGAGTCCTTCATTACCCATCCCATGGGCACAGTTCACTTCCTAACGCTTTAAATCAAAAAGCAATGCTGTCCAATTCTTTGTACGCGATCTCAGGTAGATGCTGTGTCCTGCTCCACACTGTAACTCCTGGGAGTCCAGGACTCAAGAGGGCAGACACAGCACCCTAATTCCTGCTGCCCAGAGCAAAACTCCCTGCTCCCTGGGCAGCTGGCGGCTGCCCACCCAGGTCAGGGATGTCTCCCTGGAGGGAGAATCTTTAGTGATTCTTCCTAGCTCTGCTCCCACCAGGTGGAGGGGAGGGGGAGGTGGGATGGGGGAGGGAAGGGGGGCAGGGAAGCTGCACCCACCAATGAGGTGGGAGGGGAGGCACAGTGTGCTGGGCAGGGGACCCTGTGTTCAGATGGCGTCATCCACCCCGTGCTGGTCTGATCTTTCGTATTCACGTACATTAAGGTGTGTGGCCTGTAGGTGGTCTCTGCCCTGAAGATATCAGCCTGACACAGGGACAGGTGGAAAGCTGGAACAACCGGATGGTCCCCCCCCCCCCCAGGCGCATCTCAGGGCCTGGATGGTCCCCCCGGGCTAGGCACGTCTCAGGGGCCTGGATGGTACCCCCGGGCTAGGCACATCTCAGGGGCCTGGATGGCCTCCTGGGCTAGGCGCGTCTCAGGAACTGGATGGTACCCCCGGGCTAGGCGCGTCTCAGGGCCTGGATGGTACCCCCGGGCTAGGCGCATCTCAGGGGCCTGGATGACCTCCAGGGCTAGGCGCGTCTCAGGGACTGGACGGTCCCCCCGGGCTAGGCGCGTCTCAGGGCCTGGATGGTCCCTCCGGGCCAGGCGCGTCTCAGGGACTGGATGGTCCCCCCGGGCTAGGCGCGTCTCAGGGCCGGGATGGCCCCCCGGGCTAGGCACGTCTCAGGGACTGGATGGTCCCCCCGGGCTAGGCGCGTCTCAGAGCCGAGCTGGGTCTTCACTGCTTCTACAGGCTCCCCAACGACCACGCCGTCCCGGAGCACGTCCAAGAGCGGCTCCAACCTTCTCAGGCACCAGGGGCTCGCCCGGGTCACACCCGCACGCACAAGGAAACAGCCCGGGCCTGGCACACGGCGGCAGGTGGAGACAGAGCGCGGGCGCAGGGACGCGGGCGCCGGTCTCTCCCTCCCGAGCCCGCCCCGGTGCCGGCGGAGTCCGGGCGCGCCCCCTGCTGTCCGCTCGGCGGAGACGCCGCGGGAGGTGGGGACAGGGCGCGTGCGCAGAGATCGCCCGGTTCTGGGCTGACAGGATCCAGCGACCGCGGGGCACCTGCCGGCCTCGGCGGCCAGGCGTACATCCTGTCTGCAGCCCCTGCGACGAGCGTCTGTTTGCTCCCAGGCGTAGGGGGTTTGTAGACCCACCAGTAACCAATCGTGAATTTGTGAAGACTTGGCGTGCAGAGCAGCGGGGAGCTTTGTGTGCTACCTGCAGGTAGGAGACCCCTGGAAGCACGTACAGACCCCACTTTGCAGAAACTTGGGTGTTCGCCCTGCATGGATGCGGCGCCCTGCCTCTTGCAGATAGCAGTGCGCCATTGCTCCCCATGGCCTGAACACCCACTTCCCACCGGGACCCCTGTGCAGGAATGCCAGGCCCAATCCGAGTCCCTAGCCTTTGGGGTCTACAGCTTCGTGTCGTGAACCTTTGAAAACCCCTTTGGATGAAACTTTGTCTTCCCCAACCCTACCTCTCTGCCTTTGATACCTTCTGGGGGTCAGGGGCCCCAGGAAGGGTGGCTTTCCACCAGCCAAAAACGTCTGAGCTAAATTTTTGCAGTTTCCTTTATTTCCCCAAACTTTTAAATTTTATCTTCCAAATGCATAATGCTTAATAAATAAGCTTTGTAAACTATACCCACCCCTGTAAGACCATGAGGGGCATCTCTGCCCTGAGGAGGAAGTCCCCTCACCACCCTACTCCTGGAGTCACACTGCACTGAAGAATTCAGCAGGGAATCGCCAAATTAACTTTCCAGTATCATTGGATTTTATCATACACAGATACATTTATATCATATATGTCATATACACATATGTATGGATAATATACAGATGATATATTAATTTTAGAATTAGTTTGATTACTCAATGAACCACTCCCCACTGGGATGAGGCCTGTATTTAATGATCCTGCCAACATCCAGGAGTCTCCTGCAGGGGAGGGCTCTGGGAGACAGGAAAGGAAGGGACAGGGAAAGGAAGCAGGTGGGAGTTAATGAATGAAGCTGGTTCCCACCAGGTCTCTTTGGTGGGTGAGTCCTGTGCTGTGGCCAGCACCAGATGCCAGCATTCCTCAGGAAGACTGACAGGTCATGAAACCACCTCAGAGCCACTTCCATGTGTGTGTGGGGGGATCCAAATGTTATGTGACAAACCCTTTCATTAAAAGCTGTACAGCGGAGAAAGATGAGGCTTTTCTTGCCTCCTTTGGTGCTTAAAGAAGAATGATCTTGAAATCAGAAGGCTGCAGCTGATGCACACAGCTGAGGAGCCTCCCGGGGCAGGGAGCAATAGTTAATTCAGTGTTTCCTCTGGAGAGGCTGTAATCATGCAGAACACCAGAGCTGGGGGCTCCTTCACCAGCATTCATCCAATAAACACTGGGGCCAGGACTGTGAACCAGAACAAACTTCTCCCTCCTTAAGGAGCTTGATTTCTAGAGGGAGAGAGACAGGCAATAAATAAAACAAATGACCTGGAATAGAGTGCGGGCAAAAAAGTGCAGACACCTGAGTTCTAATGAGCCAACTTGAGCAAGGGGCTGGCTGCCTGATTACCTGGCCTTGGGGTTTCTGCCAACCCAACGGAGAGCTCCGGCAAACACTCTGGTCGTAGACTTTGGAGTGATGCTTAAGAACATCCCTGCAGCTTTGGCTCTGATTCTTTGTGCATCTCACTCCAGTGAGAATTCTGCCAGGATTGTCACCTCTGGAGGTGTCACATACAGTGACTAAGGATGAGCTGGGGACACAAACCCACCACACATACACACCCACACTTGGCCATCACTCAGCAGCTCTGTGAGAGACTATTTACGTCAAGTTCATCATCTGTACAATTCCCTGGCTTATTGTAGTTACTGCAGCCCCAGCTGGTCCTTGAGCAGCCGGGATCCTTGTACTCAACCTTCAGGTCACCAGATGTGAGGAAGGTGGTGTCAGCAGCTTTGTCAAGCAACACTGCCCCTGCTGAATCAACTCAGAAGCCTGTGAAAGCCCACCTTCCCAAGCCCCACCATCCTCACCACTGCACATCACTACTCCGTAAACTCACATCCCTTTGATGGGTGAAAAACTGGACTTCATTCCAGTTATCAATTTGTTTAGTTTTTTTTATTGAGTGGGAATGTTTATTGGCCATTTATATTTCTTTTCTTAAAAATTACCCAAATAACTCATCTTTTTCTTGGTGATTGACAGAAGCTATCTTCATATTATGGATGTGATATGTTATCTACCATATATATGCAAATATTTTCTTCCAATGTGTCACTGTAAAAAAAAAAAAATCTGTTTATGTCTTTCATCTTTATCAAGTTGCTAAGCTATTATGAATTTTTATGCCTTTTTTTACTTTAATATTTTACTATTAAATATGATACTTGATACAAGATTTCTGGTACATATGCTTAACCAAGTAAAATAACTTACCTTCTGTTCTCAGCTTAGGGTTTTTTTAAATGAGGACTAAATCTTGAATTTTATGAAGTCAATAATTATATTTTAGTTTTTCTTCTTTAACCTCCTAGTATTCTTTATAATTCCTTGCATCATTACATTAAATACAGGCTGGCCATAAAGTTCACGTGCAATTTTAAATTTTACACTATTTTAAATTGCACACGAACTTTATAGCCACCCTGTATATAAATTCTTATGCATAAATTTATAATGTAAACATAAATTATTCACTAAGTCATTATGAATATATAACTTTATAAATACTATAATCTCTTATATCTTTATGAATATGTTGTGATGGATTCACTTCCTTTAATCACTGCTCAACTTGCTTCACTGATGTTTTATGAGATCTGTTTGCGTGGGCAATGGTAATAATACCCTTAGTTTCCCTTTGCCTACATCTTTATCTAATTTGAGTCTCCTGAGTATACCTACCCTCTAGAATGGGGAAACTTTCCAACTTTTTCTATAAAGTGAGGTTAACTTAGGAGAAGATGTTTCTTGAAAATTTGGCAAAACTTGACTGGGCCTACAGCCTCTTTTTTGGGGTGAGGGGACGTGGAAGAGGCTAGGTCTGAAAACACCTTTTCCTTTATTCCTACTCAAGTGTTTCTCTTCTTAGAACAATGCTGGTAACTTGTGCTTACCCGGATATTTTTATTATCCCCATACCTTTAAATCTCTGTGTGGGAAAGTCGCTTTAGCATGTTCTTACAAGCTTAAAAATCTCTTCAGGGGTGTAACAACCTTCTCTTTTTCACTTTTCCTTGAGCACTTAAAAGTTAGGGTTTATTGATCTTTTCGAAGAATAAACTTTTGAGTTATTGATCACCCACACCAAGTATATTCGTCTCATTACTTTGTGTTTACTCAAGCTTATTAATTGATGTTGAAATACCCATACTCTTTTATTTGTCAATTTCTGTTAGATGCTATTTTTAAAATCCTTAATATAATCATAAATTTGTATACTTCCTCTTATACTGGTGAGTGTTTTTCTTTTTTCAGTATTTTGTTGTAAGGCACTTTAAGGTTAAAGGCTGTTACATATTCTTTGTGGGTTATTCCTTTTATAAATATAAAATAGGCAAGCTTTCTCTGTTTTTCCCACTTTTGTGTCTTGCCATGAATTCTATTTTATTTAACATTATTATGGACAAATCTAATACCTATCACAATTGAAAATGCATGTACTCCTTGACCAAGAAATGTTACATACTGGAATTTATTCTAACCCACACACGTGTGCAATATTTGAAATGGAAGTCACACGCTATTCACTGCAGGCTTTCTGGGTAATAACCAAGGATCGGAGACAACCGTTGTTCTGGTGAGTGGGCAATCCTCTGCCTGTCCAGAGAGCATGAAGCTCCCTGTGTCACTGATAGGAAGTGATCTTTAAGACTGTTATTAAACAACAAGGAATTCTAGGAACAGAACATTCTGTATAGATTGTCAACATTTGTATGAAGGGGGGACTCACATCTCTCAGTCCCTTATCCAGGTAGAATATCTCTGGAAGAAGAGGCAGGAAATTGTTACCGAGGCTGCCTTCATGGAGGACGTGCCTGGAGCAAAGGGTGAGAGTGAGGCGTTCCACCGATTTGAATGTCTCAAATATTGAACTCCTTGAGTGCTTAACTATTCAAAACATAATTAAAATTAAAGGCCCACACCTGTATCTCGCATTTGCCTCTGTCAACCTTGTTTCCATTTTGGGAAGCTGTTTTGCATTTTCTATTTACTATGTTTTCTAGCTTTTTCTAACCTTTTCTCCCTCTTTCTTCTCTCCTTAGATTGATGCAATTTTGTAACTGTTTTTCCTCTAGTGGCTTGGAGGGGACCCTTCCTATTTCTGTGTGTCTAATCATTATTCTCCCAAGTGAGCAGACATCATGAAGTGGTGGGGTGGATGCTGCAGTGTCCAGGTCTGACACATCCTCTCCCCAGTGGACAGGGGTTCTGGCAGCTGCTGGCCCTCAGCTGAATGAAGTCTCCTGGCCTGAGGTCACACTGCTTTCCCAGGGCAGCTGACATCTCACATCTAATGACTAGCTGAAATGGGGTGTGAGTGAAGGCGTAGACCCCTCTCCCCAAATCTGCCAAGCGTCCATCAGCCCTGGTGGGGTGGGCATGGGAATGACAAAGCCTGCATTTCCCCAAGCCCCATCTGTCCAGCTCCATGTCCTTTACCAGCAGCAGGGACTGACCCAGACTTCCTGCATGCACATCCCCAGCATGGAGTCTGTTCCCCAGGGAATCTGGCTTCCAAAGATTGATTCATCTAACAAGTTCTAACACATGGTAATATACAAATGTACAGTGCTGATCGTGAGCGATAATCAGTCTTAATGATCAATCAAGCCACCCCGTGTGCCGGTCTGCTTGTACCCACCAGTACATGCTCTGGCCTTCATATTGTGTAGTTATCATTCTTTACAATTGGTTGAAATTTTTAGAGATCTTGATATTGAGAGATGATATTTGTTATAAACAAAATATATCTAACTGAAAAAACATACACAGAATATGCTCTGATTGTAAAAAGCAAAGCTATTCTAAGGTCAACCACAATCTTCTAAATAACTGGATTAGAACACAAATTTGCGTCAACTCCCAGGTACTTGGACAGTGTGACAGAAAGGACAATGTTTTCCAGTTTCTGTTAGTTTTTCATTCGCTGGTTTAGAATAACCTTTGATACTAAAGTTTGACTTTTGAGGAGGGGAGAAGAGATGAACGTTGGTGTTTGAAACTGACGAGTTGTCAGCTACACACTTCCACATTTTTTGCTGCAAGGGGCTCCTGTACCGCCGACAGCTCGGCAGAGGTACAGGAACCCTCTCCTTCCCAAACCGACAGCAAGTCGAGTGAGAATGTACGAGCCACGTGCTGCGGCTCAGCGCTCCAGGCTTTGATCCGGGGATGGACGACACTAGTCCCCACTAGGGTAACAGACGTTGCAGCGGCAGAATTCGTGAGCAGTGATGAAACCTCTACACACCCACTCTGCTCATCTTCAGTTCTCCAGTCAGGTGTTATTCGCCAGCAAAAGAAGAATCATCAGGAAGTGCGCTGTCTCGCGCCTCCCAGCCCCAGTCAGCCTCCGCCTGGAAGCTCAGGCTGGGAAGCATTGCTCTCACTGTGATGCCGTTCCCATTTCTCTAGTCCTCAGCACAGGTAAGGAAATGCAGGCCCGGAGACGTTAAGAAGCTTGCTCAGGGTCAGTCAGGGACTGCATCAGTTATCTGTCTTTGTAATGAATCACCCCAGCATTTGGTGGCTTGAAGCAGGATTCCTGTGGGCCGGGAATGCTGACCTTCTTCTGCTTCTAGGTCTGTCAAGAAAGGCACATCTCAAGCTCAACTAGGGAAAGCTCCACTTCCAAGCTCACTTACAGGACTATGGGCAGGATTCGGGTGGCTCCTGAGCTGTGGGGCCTAAGGGCCTCAGTTCCTGGCTTCCCCACATTTCATCACAAGAAGGCAGGGGTGCGGAAGCACCATGTAGCTGGAGTAACCTGTGGTTGGAGCACCACGTGGCAGGCCTGGGTGCAAGTTCCCTGTGGCTGGCATCTAGGAACTGGGAGCTTGGGACTGTTCCCACCACCACTAGAGCGCAGTTGACTGCCTCAGCTGTGCCAGCTGCTTGGAAATACCTGCTCCCCCAGGGACTCTGGACGTCAGAGGTGCCCACAGAAGGTGCCACGTGACCCCAGCCCTGGGCACCAGGTCCCTAAGGAGCTACCCTAGTGCACATGCTGTCATGACTGACGGCATGATTCAGTGTGCCCATGCGCCTCCCTGGGAGAGGACTCTTGAAAGCTGCTCCCCGTTTCTCCAAGGGTCACCCCTGTGCCTTTCCCTCGGCTGTGGTTACAAGCCTGTCACTAATAAATCATAGCTGTGTGACCATATGCTGAGTCCTGGGACTCCTACAAGCCATCAAACTCAGGTGTTTGGGGGACCTCAGACACTGCGCAAGATTGCCACCAGCACAATGGAAGCCACAGTCTTCCCTCAGCTCACCCCACCACTGCTGTCCTGTGCATTGGCAAGTCACTAGGTGCAGCCAACATGCCTAGAAATGCATGAGGGCGTGATTCCTGGAGGCAAGGACCTCCAGGCCATGGCAGAGGCACACGGAAGGCCACTGCCTCTGCTGGCTACTGAGCTTTCACCAAAGTGAGCGACAGACACAGACCAGTGTCCCTTTCCTAAGAAATGCTCCAAGAATGGAGTTCCATTTACTAATGTGAAATGGGTTAGTACATGTAAACTATTTCATTCATGTGAAAGACACACACACAATGTACACAGAGGACGGGGATGCCCTCCAGATTCACATCTGCCTGGGTCTCTTTTACTTCATTTATTTGTTAAATAGGTCTAAGATTCCTGTGGTTCAACACAGACCACCCCCAACTTATCACGGTTTGACTTACGATTTTGTGATGGTGCGAAAAGTGTGCACATTCATTAGAAACTGACTTCAAATTTTGAACTCTGCCTGGGTTAGTGACCTGCAATGGTTTCCATGCAGCCCCGGTTAGCCACGCTAGCTCCAAGGGAGGACACCCCCCCCCACCCCGTAGGGACTGCCCCAGTGGGCGGCTCTGCCAGGTGACTTTCCCAACCACAGGCTAATGCAAGTGTTCTGACCACGTTTAAGGCAGGATAGACAGGCTGTGAGGATTGGCAGGTTAGGAATATTACATCCATTTTTAACTCAGGATACAGCCTGTCACAAGTTGAGGCACATCTGTATTTAAAATCTTTTTCTGGGGTGGTGCCTGTGGCTCAGTGGGTAGGGCGCTGGGCCGATGTACTGAGGGTGGCGGGTTCAAACCCAGCCCCTGGCCAAACTGCAAGAAAAAAATAGCCGGTGTTGCAGTGGGTGCCTGTAGTCCCAGCTACTCGGGAGGCTGAAGCAAAAGAATTGCCTGGGCCCAGGAGTTGGAGGTTGCTGTGAGCTGTGATGCCATCGCACTCTACCAAGGGCCAGAGTACAACTTTGTCTCTGAAAAAAATAAAATAAAATATTTTTCTGAATTTTGGCCTGAGGCTACAGTAGATTATCCCCCCACCCCTACCCCAGGCAACCGATTTTGTCACCTTCTTTTATTTATGCAAGTTCAAAGTGTGTCCCCGTTACACAAATGGCAGCAGAGTGGACACTTCCCTGCCCTTCCCCTTCCTCTCTCTCGGCAACCACTAGCCTCCACGACACAGCTGCTCCAACCCCTCTGGTGGCCACAGCGTTCCACTCAGTGGCCCTGTACCATTCACATCCCAGTGCCCTGGTCACGGATGCCAGGGGGCTGTTACAAACCATGTTGCCTCCAACAACACTGCAGACACATCCACACATCTGCATGGGCGCACAGTTAACTTGTTGGGTCAATGTTATGCTTGTCATTCTTTTTTAGGAAATTTATTTTACTCATCTTCCAAGTATTGCAAAATTCAAAGGGTTTTAAGTGAAAAGTTGGTCTCCTGTTTATACCCAACCCATGATGAGGCAACCACTATTCTAGACACAGGGGAAGAATTCAAGGGGCCCTGGGCATAGAGAAGCCTGTCTGGGTAGGAGCGAAAAACCCTTCAATGTCTTTTCTGCATTGCATTCTTTGGGGAGCAGATCCTTGTCAAAGTGTTGGTTAAAACTAGAAAAAGCGGCCCAGTAGCTCACACCTATACTCTTAGCACTCTGGGAGGCCAAGCTAGAGGTGGCTTGAGCAGTGAGATGACAATGATGCAAAGAAGGGGCGGGGGTTGGGAGTAGGGGAAGATGGAAGGACGGACTTCAGGGGAAGAATTCCTGTGAAGAACACCCTTGTCTTTTTTAAAGTCTCATCAGGGTTAGCCATACACCATCATCATTTCTACCTTATTTATCACTAAACAGGATTTTTAAACAAGTTATCTTCCTGCGTAGTCTGTACTTCTTGCTAGTTGCTTTGTTTGCTCCAATCTCTATATTCAAAGCTGGAGGCTGTTCTCAGATGTATGGTAATCCACCTTGGAGCCACTGGTCTCTTTGAGCGTCCCTGCAGGGGACCACTATCCTTAGGGCCTTTCTAGAGCTACACAGGTTCCCCAGAGAAGCTTCTTCCAGGATCACCCTCTAGAGACCATGGTCTGCCACCCAAAACGTCCTGGGACTGAGGGAGAAAGGTGTGCAGTCACTACACCCCTCTGCACCTAGGTGGCACCAGATCCCCTCTGTGCCCAGCACCCTCAGTCTAGGGACAGGGCCGGCAAGTGTTGCTGGACAGTGGGTGGAGAAAAGGTTATGGAGTTTTGGCCCTGGCACACCCAGTGAGTTTTCGCAGTGCCAGAGTCTGAGGTGTTGGCCTCATTAAAAGTGGGGAATTAGTATATGTGAAGTTTGAACAATCATGTAGAAACCATGGGGAAATCTAGGCACGCAGCTGAGAGATTTCCTCAGTGCCTGCAGGAAATCCCCGCTTGCTGAAACGGAGGCACTACATGATGTGGTCTGCAACGAGGCTAAGAACACAGGTGGACTACGCGGACATCCTCAGCCGGCCTCTGTATCCAGGGGCTCTGCTCCCGTGGATTCACCCAACTGCAGGTGGAAAATATATAAAACATGGTCTCATCTGCACTGAACGCGTATATTTCTCCTTGTCATTTCCCTCAATAATACACTATATTTTCATAGTATTTACCTGTTTTAGGTATTTTAAGTCGTCTAGAGATGACTTAACGTCTGTAGGAGGATATGCAGACATGATACACAAACCCTGCATCCCTTTACATCAGGGATTTGCGTATCCATCGATGTTGGTATTTGCAGGTCCTGGAAGCAATTCCCCATGGACACCAGTGGATGACTACATGTAAGTGCACACACAGAAACATTTACTGCCTAGTTACGCCCGCATAGAGGTCTGTAAGAAAGGGCCCCACAGTGGCATGGCACACATCTACCACCAGATCTTGGTGTCTTACTATCAATCTCCATATAAGGGCCCTCGGAGTCCCTCCAGGATCTTTCTTGTCCCAGAAAGTAGGATAATGGGGACACGTAGGACTCTGGGACCAACCAGAAGCAGTTCCCATTGGCTGGCCTTTCAGGAACCGGAACATCAAAATACCATATATACTCGAGTATATACGGTAAATGACAGTTAACAGATTAGAACTAATTGAAAAAAATAGCATCCTTGATTCTACACTGATATAAATGAATAGAGAAGGTGCTTAATGCATGCAGAATGAAATCTAATAATGCAGGAAGGATAACAAAGCAGAAAATTATTTTGCAGCTACATGGTAAATGCTGGTTAAGACAAAAATAATCAGGTGATGCCAAAGTTGATAGTTAAAAGTTTGATGCGAAATAGGAATAGTCTTGAAATAGCTCCCTGCAGAATACTAATGTGGAGAACCATGGAAGGCAGGCACCACCTTAATTGAGTAAAACTATCAACAGTACAAGAAGTCAACATCCTGAGCCTCCTGACACCACACCGTCTCTGTGCTATTCTCACCAAAAACGGATAATCATGGGGACATATTAGACCAAACACCAGAACTGAAGAACATTCTGCAGAATAACTGGCCTGTACCCCTCAAACTGTCTAGGTCACCACAGACAGACTAGGACTATTCCAGGTGGGAGTGAACTCGAGCCAAGACAGCCAAAGGCAGGCCACACTGGTTAGCTGTGACCTTACGCCAAAAGCTCTTGCTGACGCTTGTGCTATAAGCAGTTATTAAGAGGGCTTTCTTTATAGGACAGATAACACCAAAGTAGTAAGGGGCACCTGTCTGCAGTCACTTGTCAAATGGTTCAGAAAAGATTACATCACATACACACACAGACAGACACAGAAACGCTCGTTCAGAGGTTAAAAAAAAAAAAAAAAAAAGGGCAATGCAGGTCAGAGGCAAACAGCTCTTAATGCCAAGAGTTAAAAAGTTTTTCAAAACAGACACAGGAGACGAGTCAGCACAATGCAACGTGCAGTCTGTTTGCAGACTAATCACCTCAACACTGATCACCTCAACCAGGTGCTGTCCTGAGGCCTCCCCACCACACTGACTCAAGATACTGAAGCTTTAAAATTGTCTTGATAAACTGTGTCACCAGCCCCAGAACCAGTCACTGAGTGTGACCGACTGAGGTGGCCAGGCAGCTCCTACCCGTCGGCATCAGGGACAGGACCACCAGCCAGTCCCGAGGGAACCTGCCCCAGGCCTGGACCCCTCCCTCTGTCCCCCCTAGTCTGTCTTACATCCCCAGGCAGAAGAGGGCCGTGCCATAGGAAAGCACCCAGGGCAATGCTTCTTGCCAGACGGCTGACCAGCTTCACGGCTTTTACTAGATTAAAAAAGGAGGCTGCAATTCTAACCCTGTCTTTTACCAAACAATAGTTCATTCTGCCTCCTAAGAGCAAAAACGAAAGTTGTACGCATATACACATCATTAATAACTTTATTTAAATATTCCAAGGATCCCAAATCCCATTTAAAAATAAAAACTGCAAATCACTTCATTCAATAAAAGTACATAAAATCTCCTCATAATTAGTATAACAATTCGTGATACTGCTCTTCCTCTGAGAAATGTTTTGTTTTACCCTTTATTACAAAAGGCACAGAAGTCACTGAAGGCCTCAGAGAAGCCCCTCTGCATATTCATGTCACACGGCTACTGTGCAGCCAGATATGACTGTTAAAGCTCATACTAGTTTCCCGACAATTCTCAGGTACGGCTTCTTTCTATACATAATAATTTTAAAAATATTGGACTTTAAGACCAATATAGGCTTAATAAAATGGACCTGAAATTTCTATGGTTTTATTTCTTAACATAAGCATGACTAACAGTGAGTCAATTACCAGCAACAGACACACCAGACCCGCCCTGGCCAAGGACACCGAGCACTGATACAATGAGCGGCTTCTAAGGTGCCCGAAGGGTCCCGCTGTGAGCTCCACACCAAAGCAGCAATTACTCGGACCGTTCCTATCACCCAACTGGTTTGTATCTTTAAAAATACACACTTTCTATGTCAAAATAGTTCTAGATTTGGTTTCCGAAGATGCTGACCAAGGTGCAGACCTGCCTGGGCCTGCTCACCGGGATGGCTGGGCCCCAGGCGGGTCACAGCCTGCTGCGTCTGGGTCACCGCCTGTAGCATCCGGGCTGCCGGCCTCAGCCTCTTCTTTCTGCTCCTCGCCCACCTCACTCTCCAGCTGCCCAGCACTGCCTGTACTATAATTTCCTTCACTGGCCCCTTCTTTCTTCTTTTCTGCCAACACCTCCAGCCCCATCATCCTGAGGTAATGAAGCCGTTCATTCTTGGGCACAAATGTTCGAATGGAGGCCTTTCCGCGCCATCCACACAACACGATGGGACACTGAAGGGCATCAGGATTCCTACAAACAAAGCAGCTTCTTGTAAGCGGTGAACATTCTCAAAATAGCATCTAAGGAGATGTATATGCAACCTCACAAAAACCAAAATACCCACAAACCCACAAAACTACTAGGGGAACGTTTGAACCTGTGACCCTCGGGTCCTGCTTCGTGTCTCAAATAAAACCAATGCCCTTGGGGAGGCCTTTCCTCTGAGTTCGCCACTGAGCAGCCCCCACCCCTGCGGAGTCCAAGCTCCTCCAGTGCTACCACATCCATCCTCCTCCGGTGTCAAGTCCTGCCTGCTCCCCACCCGAGTGAGTGAGAGGCATTTGTCCCACACTCCTCATTCTCCTTGGAGCCAGGTGACTTTCCCAAAGTCACAATTCCGGTGAGCACAGGGCAGGTGTGGGACCCACACGTCCCCTCAACACCCAGAGCTTCATCTACCCGGGTATGTGGTGAGCCCTGCCGGCACACGCTGTCCCGGGTCCCAGTGTGCAGCGCTGTCTGTGCTGGTGCAGCCATCCACCTAACCCCCCAGCCCTGAGCAGAGGTGACAGTCGCATCTGCCATGCAGGCTGCCTTCCACAAGTGGCTGGTCAGGCAGGGGCTCCCGCCTTACTGTGTTCTCCTTCCTGACGGCCACGCCCTGATCCCCATCACACAGCCGCCCAGCCTGGCCTGCCTCAGTGTCCCTGGGCAGTTCCTGCTCATCCTTCAGCCGATATCCAATGCTGACTTCCCAAGAACACCTGCACCGTGGCTCTCCCCAACCACCTTCCAAACCCACTCAGTCCTGCACCCCATTTTATTTCCTCCTCTTAAAAATGGTGCAGCTGTCACTGATGAGATCCTGATCCCGACACTCTTTTGAGCCGAGGTGCTCCCAGCAAGCCCCGTAATGCTGCTGCTCCCTGATGTCCTCACCTGGCAAGTGTTGCTGACACCAGCACCTACTGCTCCAAAGACTCCCGTGAGGATCTAGGGAGACCACACCTGTAACCGTGCACCCCACACCCCAGCTGATGTGTACAGGCGACCAGCACACACTGTATGAACCGAAGATTGCGACCAAGAACGCAACCTCACTGAACTGCCCGATCTTTACATTTGCGCTGCATTAGACAGAAATTTGACTTAAATTCTAATGCTTAAAGAATAAGCACTACACATTTTATTCCCTATAAGGAAAAATACATTTGGCCCAAGTGTTTTATTAAAATGTACCTTCATGAAGGCCTACAAGAATATTCCAGGCCTGAGGTTCTCACAATCCTCCCTTCCAGGAACAATCACAGAAGGCCCTGAGGTCCTGAAGCTCCACCCTCCCGCACGGCTTCCCTCACCAACACACCCCTACATAGCCAACAAGGTGGCATCTAACACAAGGCCCACACTGACTTACGTGGGATCCGGTTCATACTTCAGCACGATGCTTCCCTTTGCTGGAAGAGAAACAGACACACATTTGCCAACTTCCCGGGTGGAGCACCTACGACACACATGTTCATGTGCCCAGTGCTGTGAAGCACTTTGACAAGAGGGAACAAATCACAGCCTTGGCTGGAGGACCTAGATGAAAGGACAGGCCTTCTGAGCATGAAGCCAAGTCCCGGCAGGGCGCCAAGAATGCCCTGGAGGAGAGCCGAAGCACCAACCTTCAGGGTTTAAGGTGAAGCGACTGTGGGTCACTCAGGGTGGCAGGGAGGCTGGGAGTTCACTACTGGTCAATTCTCAAAATTCGAGATAAAACAAACTAGCACCAACTCCCAGGAATAGCATGAAATACACAAAAATAGTAAAAAATAATACCACAATCACCTAAATGTAGGATAAAAGGCAACAAGTACAAACAGTTCCCTCATTCCTTAAAATCATCTCTACATTAAATTATGGAAGTCGCCCGAGGAGACGCCAACAGAAAACAGGCGCCACACACAGCTCAGGCTCCGCAGGCTCTCAAGACGTGACCACACCACTGCAGTAACCCGGTCGTGTGGTTTCATCAGGCCTAGTCAGAAACATTGAACAGTAAGTCGTAACAAATAAACAAGAATGAGAACAAGAAAAAAGCAAACTGGAACAGCTTGGCAAAATCATTTTCCCGCTTAGTGGGAAATGTCCCTGGAGTGATCTGAAGGGAAGTTTATGAAGCGTAAAAACAACAATGCACCAGCAGCCTGCCCGGCTGGCCGGCAGAACGGACAACGGGCTGCTGTTATTTTCCTTTAACAAGGACAGTTAACCAACGACCCAGATACTGGTGTTCGCTGGTCTCGTCCCCAGCATACCTGGCAACACAGATGGACCCGAGCCCCAGGGACCTGCGGTCACTGACAGGCAGTGGAGCAGGAGCCTGGGCGGGGCTGTGCACACAGGCCTGCCCCACACACCTCTCGGGCTGCTGGGCCCCACCAGGTGGTCTCCAGGGCCCAGGGATACAGCGCAACCCCGAGGGGATGCCTCTGATCCTGACCATTTCAAGATGTCAATCACGATTCCACAAAAACCTTTGAAAATTGATGTAATCAATAAAAAGAGAGCTACAGTATACTAAAACATATGTTCAATATGCAAAAAAACCCCACAAACACTTGATCTTCACTGTCCTTATACAGGTAATCCAAGTCACGCCTCCACGTGACTCAAACTGCTCACCCAGGTCCTTGGCTTGACTGTATGTTTCACTGCTGAGTTTTCTAAAAAACGGATTTTCCTGAGTCAACAGTATCTTAACATCTTCCATTGACACAGTAATAATTCTTGAATTAATGAACGGATACAATGTATATATTCCCTGTGGAAATAAAAAGAAAAATCTCCAGGACACCATTGTGAATGACAACAATTACCCACTCTCAGGGACCTCCTGTGCCCAGGCCTTGCTACACCCTCACCCCAGGAGGAGGAAGCCAGTGCCCTGGAAGTGTGGCCACCTGCACCTGCAGGCAGGAGATGGCCGCTGTAAAGCCCAGTGGACTCCCAACTGCATCCTGGAGAGTCAGGGCTTATGTTAATCAAGTTCCCAAATTACCTCCTGTGCCAGCCGGAAAGCACAATCAAACTCCTCACCACTGTTATTTCGACACCAGACTTTTATCCCTGTGTTAATCACCTGTAAGGAAAAACATCAGTTGAAACACACACAAACTCAGGACAACCAGAAAATCCCTCTGCTATGAGGAGGCAAAGCTGTGGGGAGGAAGCTGCAGGAAGAGGAGGAACGGGAAACCACCAAGAAGCACCTGCCTCTGACAGGGGTTCCGATACTAACTAACCACTTCTGTGCACGTGGCTCACGGGTATAGACTGTCACCACACCAGAAATTAAAACCAGGGAACTCTGAAAACCCAAGAATACGTAGGCACACATTTCGTGGGCTACCAAAGGCAAGGATGCTGTCACAAGTCACCCCCAAGAGACAAGTGAACATGCAGATCTTGTCTTAGGATCTTCTCACTTTAAGGATGCCCCAGAGCATTAGTGATCTGCATTAAAAAAACAGGCAAAGGGGGTAATGCCCTCAGAGTGCAGTGACACAAATGGGAACAGGGCCCTAAAGTGGCAAAGTTATAAGGAAAACACCTAAAAGGACAAATCACAAGGGCCACGGGAGCAGTGGCAGTTGCAGTCCTCAAACCCTATGCCCTTTCCCAGGAGGCCGAGCAGTGGGAGCCCACTGAGGCCTGTCTAGAGGACAGGGGCACATCTGGTGGAAGGACACACGCCACCAGATCCAGGAGGGACCTGGTGGGACCCTTCAGCCCCATGCTGACCAACTGCTCTGAAACAAACCACAGGGCAGGCGTGGAGCTCCAAGCCACCACTGCAGGTGAGGAAGGCTGCATGCCCATCCCCGCCAGGCACCTTCATCCTCTCACTGTTGTTCAACAGCACGTTTCTCAGCTCCTTAGAAACCATGTACAGTTGCCTCTTCTTCCCTTCCGTAGTCCGAGTTAACAAATTCATTTTTGGGAATGAAGGATCCAATGCATAAAATCTCCTGTAAAGCAAAGAGTGCTATTCATACTAGTTCAAAACCTGGCAGACTATCTGTAAACACCCTCTCTCCTACGGCCTGCAGTGTGGTGCGAGGGCAGCAGGCTCCACCCTGAACCCACCTACTGAGCTTCACCCCCCTCTCTAGGAACCTCCAGTTCAACCAACCCAGGACCTACATTAACAAGCAGAGCTTCTCTGCTCAGCAGCTTCTCCAGGGACAAGGACCTGAGGGCACTTCTTTTGAGACTTATGCAAAGGACCAATTATCCAAAAGACAACACAGTGGCCACTCTGGTACAGACACACTGAGACTCATGAGGAAGAAACACCAGAGGCTGACACTGTGCTCCTAAGCACTTTCCCCGTGCTCTGCCTACACCATCAGTAAGTAACCAGCGCCACCCCGCCACTCTGCACTCCTCAGCAGGCTCTGAACCGGTCAGCCCTGGCCACTGGACCCTCAGCTCCATTAGGGCACTTATGCTCAGGATTGTGACCGGGCAGCTCACGTTCAGAATCACAGTCCTGTTTTTTCACCTGTCATTTTTGCACATTCTTTTTTGCAAAGCTTCTCTTCAGCTTAAGTTGAAAGGTTGAATAAAACACCTCTAAGGTGCCTTCCTGCTCCCACACAGGGCTGAACATGAAACAACGGCTGCATGTGGCCAGCACACACTTACTGCCCTGTCGTGAATTTTCCCAAATGACAAGTTTAAAATGCTGAAAGGAACCCTTACTCAATAGGGGGAAGGAGCGGGTCATCCTCAGGAATAAACACAAATGGGTCTTCTTTAAATCCAAATAACTTCATTTTCTTTGAAGGAGGAGGACTACAAATTAATTAGGATAAGACAAACAAATCTGTGATCGGGATATAAACACCAAAAGCACATCCCCCGCCCCCCACTCTGCCGCACTCACGCAGCCCACAGGGGTCTTGCAGCAGAAAGCAGACGCTGACACCTGCCAACCCGAGGCGGCCCCCACACTGCACTCCACCGCACGCACTGCACACTCACACCCACCCACCCAGCCCCCAGCGGGGGGGGGGAGGAGTTCCCCCTTAGTGCAAGAGGCTGAGCAAACACTAGATCATCACCAACCCTTTCTCTTACCCACACACGCCATCTTTCTTGCTGTCATTATTCTCTAAATTCTCAGATGTTTGACTGATTTCTGCATCACCAGTCCCTGTGACCGACTGGCTTTCCAGCTTGGAGGGGTCTACAGGTTTCCCTTCTGGGGGATCTGCAGGGCTCAACTGTGAGGTTTCTCTGCTCTCTGCAGACTTACCCTGCAGCTGTCAGAGGGAAGAATTTCATTTACACACAAAAAGCAGGGCACTCTAGCCTGGGCAACAGAGTGACACGGCCTCAAAAAAAAAAAAAAAAAAAAATTCAATTTTTTAACATGGCTGCTACAAAATTTAAATTACTTATGTGTGTCTGTTTTGTTTTGAGACAGAGTCTCACTCTGTCCCCTGGGTAGAGCGCTGTGGTGTCCTAGCTCATAGCCTCAAACTCCTGGGCTCAAGCTTCCTGAGTACTTGGACTATAGGTGCTCACCACAGTGCCCAGCTAGTTTTCTATTTTTAGTAGAGATGGGGTCTTGCTCAGGCTGGTCTCAACCTCCTGAGCTCAAGCAGTCCTTCCACCTCGTCCTCCCAGAGTGCTGGGATTACAAGTGTGACACACTATGTCCGGCTTACTTATGTGGTTTGAATTCTACTTCTAACAGAAGTGCTGCTCTAAGGGTCCACTGCTCTACTCCTGAAAAGGAAATTTAGGATTCATCAGAGTTAAGACACCTCATGAAACTCTCAGCCTAAGAGTGAAGCACTTTCTAACCTCACAGAAAAGCCCCAGTAACGTGCACAAGAAGTGCGCAGTCTCAGCCTTCCCAGTTGGAGCTGGGCCTTCAGATGCTGATCTGGACTAGATGTGCTCCAGAAAACTACTGGCGCTCTTTGAGGATTACTTCCTTTTGTTTCTCCAAAAGCTAAGTGTTATTTGTCCTATTTTCGAGCATGGATCTTAAAGAATAAAGATTTTCAGACCTACATAGAATCATGGAAGGGTCCTTAGGACTAATATAGTAATGCCTCTGGTGTGGAGAAGGTGAGGATAATTCGTATTCAATAGCTCTGAGCCAATGCTGCACTTCTCAGCTTCCCAGCCTGCCTCAGAAAGGAACTGGCAGGCAAATTTATATTCATTGCAACAGGTCAGGCCACACATTTTTAGCCAGGCCCGGACAAAGTCTTTCATCACTCCTTACAGCCAAGGTGAAGCCAGGCCCACCTGCGGCCAGAAGGGGCTCTGCCAGGGGCCAAACCAACCACCCACTGGAAGCCGGACCCAGAAGTTAGGGGCTTGTTGGAGCCACAGAGCATTCCCCAGACACTGTCTTTCCACCTAACTATACCCTAGGAAATATTCACTTTGGGGGAAAACTTGCAATTAAATGAATTCCCTACTTGTTCAAGCTCTGCACTTGTCCCACTAAACTCCTAGGTTTCAGGTTTTGTCTTAAAAGCACAAATGAAATACTATGTTATTTTGAGAAAAAGAAACAAAAACTTACCTTTGGCTGACGTTTATTCCATGGCATTGATGATTTTTTCACTAATACTGCCACAAAGAACCCTCCAGTATTCTGATGATGCGGTAATATTCTAAGGCTAAAAAAGAATGTATTCGTACTTTTTAAGTGATCCAGAAATGTATTCTTTTAGTATTAAACATATACTACAAAAATGATTTTTAAAAAAATCATGTCTTGCTGCAAATATTCAGGCAACCCTCATCCATAGAATGGCCGAAGCATAATCTTTCAAAAGTTCAAGCTATACAAAACAGTAGTAATCAAAACAGTATGGTACTGGCATAAAAACAGAAACACAGAACTGTGGACCCAGAGATGAAAACACCCTTGTATTTCCATCTGATCATTGACAAAGCAGACAAACACACTGCGAAAAAGAATCCCTAGTCAATAAATGGTGCTGGGGAAACTGAACAGCTACATGAGAAGACTGAAACAGCATCCACACCTCTCACAACTTAGACAAATTAATTCATAATGAATACAAGACTTAAACCTAAGGCATGAACTATAACAATTCTAGAAGAAAATGTTGGAAAACTCGTACAGATACCAACCTGGGCAAAAAGTGCATGAAGAGGCTCTCAACAGCAACCAGAGCAACAACAAAAACAAACAAATGGGACCTGATCAAGTTAAAAAGCTTCTACACAGCTAAGAACACGATAGCCTAATAGACAACCTACAGAACGGGAGAAAATACCTGCCCAGCCAATAAAGGGCTGATAACCAGACTCTACAAAGAACTCAAGCAAATCAGCAAGAGAAAAACCCAAACAAAAAGTGGGCAAATGACATGAACAGAAATTTTTCAATCACATTAAAAAATACTCAACATCTCTAATCATCAGAGAAATGCAAATCAAAACCATAGTGAGAAGGGCTTTTATCAACAAGTCCCCAAACAACAAGTGCTGGTGTGGCCACAGAGACAGACACTGAGGCGCGTGCTGGGGGGACTGCAGACTAGCGCAACCTCTGCGGAGAGTGGTCTGAGAACTAAAAGCAGACCTACCATTTGATCCCACAATCCCACTGCTAGGTATTTACCCAAAAGGAAAAAAAAAAAATATTAATTAAAGAGACACTTTCACGCGAATGTTTACAGCAGCATAATTCACAACTACAAGGATGTGGAAATGCCCCACAGAGCAGACCCAGCCATCATAAAAAACCACAATCCAGTATCTTTTTAACAACCTGGACGGAACTGGAGACCATTCTTCTAAGTGAAGTTTCATAAGAATGGAAAAGTAAACACCACAGGTAACCAACACTAAACTGGAACTAGGTGATCAATCCCGATTTGCACGTGTGGACATACAACTCAATGGCAATCAAGTGGGGAAGGGGTTGGCTCAGTGAAGACCTAACTGGTGTGATGCACATTCTGGGTGAAGGGAACTCTTCTAATTTGGACTTAAAATGTACAAAAGCAAATTATGTAACTAAATTGTGTGTGCGTGTGTATCCCTGTAATATTTGGGAAAAAGAAATATGAAGTATCCAAAGTATCACCATTCAGGTTCTAGCCAATTTCCCTATTTACAAACACCTACTGCCAGGGACTAACATTCACTGTGAATGTGCCTGCTGGGCAGCTCACACCTAATAGGTCACTAGCCTGCTGCCCCTCATCCTGAGCCCAGCAGCTCCCCAGGGACCTGGGCCCTCCTCCTCCCCTGCCCTGGAGAGCTCCCACACTGACCACCGCTCCAGGTACATCGCCTGCAACTTGGCCGGCTCCTTTGGTGGGAACATGGTGGGTCGAATTTGGGTATGTCTGCTGTGAGGGACGTCATCCCAATCTGTAAACCACTGTCCATCTTTTGTCATCACCTGCAAAATGAGAAGGCGCATTTCTAGGTTATCAGCACTATGTAATAATAAAAAAAAAATCAGAGTAACAGTGTAAATGCTCTCAGATGTAACAAGGGTGATTCTCATTCTCTCCAAAGACAGGAAGGCTATTTGTCAAGATAAAAACAAAACCAATCTTTACAAAAAAATCCCCCAAATTACATAAAATCTGTTAAAAACAAAGATGAAATACTTTCATTACAAAACCAGGACAACCATTTTAGAACATTTTCCAGGTAGTTTTTTTTTCTTTAAAGCCTTAAAATTGTTTCTGGCCTGAAACTGTAAAGTGAATTGTTTCCAACTGGAAGCAAAGCTTGAGTGCCAGCCTGTCACAAAAGCAGAGCTACCTTACGGGGCTGAGAGTCTCAAAGCTGATTTCTACAGGTGAAATAAAAGCAAGAAAGCTTTTCCACGTTTGTATAAGCATACCACTGGATTCTAAATCACATAACCTGATATAGAATACTAATGTATTCAAGTAACCCAAACATGCATGCTTTAAAACTTTTATGACTCTAAATCTCTTAAACTGAACCTGCTCCTTTGAACTGAATGAAGTCTGTGAAGAAAGATTACCTTCCACTGTGTGATTCCAGGCATCCATTTCAGCCCTGGTAATTCAGAAGACACATCAGCAAGCTCTAAAGCACCTAGATGGCCAAAAAAAAAAAAATTAAGGTACATTATGTCCAGTGAAAGAAAGCAAACATAGAAGATGCCATATTGTATAATTCCACTTACAGGAAATGTCTAGGAAGAGAAAATCCAAGGACCGAAAGTAGAATCCTGGCTGCCTGAGGCTGGGGTGGGAACAGGGAGTGCTAACGGGCATGAGGGATCTTCTGGGATGATGGAAACGGCCTAAAACTAGACTCTGGTAAGGGCATCAAACTCAGTAAAATTATTAAAAACCACTGAACTGTACACTTAAAATGAATGAATGTTACAATATATGAATTACAGCTCAATAAAGCTGTTAAGATGAAGAAGTGTTGCAGAGTTGTACCATCCATGCATCTAACTCTGCTCAGAAGGTGACCTGGCATATATTCTGCAGCTGGGACTCAGAGAGGCCGGCCATTTCCTTGTTCAAGATACTCACCAGTTAGATCAGCGGTTCTCAACCTGTGGGTCGCAACCCCTTTGTAACAATGAAAATACATCCTGCATATCAGATATTTACATCCTGACTCATAACAGTAGCAAAATTAGTTATGAAGTGGCAATGAAAATAATTTGATGGTGGGGGGGGGGGGGGGTCACCACAACATGAGGAACTGTATTAAAGGGTCACGGCATTAGGAAGGTTGAGAACCACTGAGTTAGATAAACATAAAATGATCCAATGATATAGAAAACAGTATAGGGAGAGTCCTCAAAAAACTAAAAATAAATTACCGTAAGATCCAGCAATTCCACTTTTAGGGATATATTCTCAAAGAGATATGTGTACACTGTGTTCAAAGCAGCTTTATTCAGAACAGCCAAAGGATGGTAGAAACCCAACTGTCCATTGAAAGATTAATGGGTAAACAAAATGCAATTTACTTATATAATGGAATATTTATTTAGCCTTAAAAAGGAATAAAATTCTGACACATGTTAACTTGAATGAACTTTAAGGTCACAGCACTAAGTAATACAAGCCAGTCACAAAGACACACACTCTATGATTTCACTTATAAGAGGTACCTCAAGTAGTCAAAAACAGGGTCAGAAAATAGAGTAGGGGCTGGTGGGTGCCAAGGGACGGGGGTCACAGGAGTTACTGTTCACGAGCTCAGAGTTTCAGTTTTGCAAGATGAAGAGTTACAGAGATGAGTGTTGATGGAGATAGTTGCACAACAATGTGGATATACCTAACATCACCGATCTGTAGACTGAAAATAATTCAGATGGTGAGCTTTATATTATATATCACATGCGCAAATGCCCAGGGAAAGCCCTGCACCTTTCTTTAGTAAAAGCCCTTTTCGAAAAGTATAAACTTGTCTTCACAGTCGTATCCAGGGTGCTCACTACCTTCGCTTTTCTCCAGCAGAGACGCTATGACCGCTTCATCCTCGATGGGGTTCAGGGAGCACGTGGAGTACACCATCCTCCCGCCTTCCGCCAGCTGCTCAGCACCTCGAGTTGCAATACGGAGCTGTAAACTAAGGGTCGGTGTTAGGTCACAGGAAGACTGAACTGATCAGAGCACATGCACCACCCTTTACCAGGAGTACCTATTATTAATTATGCCACTTACTTATTTCAAGTTTTTATAACACAATAAAAAAATTTTTTTAAGGTTCTAAATGAAGTTAGAGTAAATGTATATGAAGTGTTCATTTACACAACTGCTTTTACTGTTCAGTTAACCTTTTCCAATGACAACAAAGCAGAAAGTTAATTAACAACTGAATTCAACGTAACAGATGATTTCATTATTTAGAAATCTCTACACTTGTACAAATATGTAACTTTTCTTTTCTTTTTTTTTTTCTTTGTGCAAGAGTCTCACTTTGTCACCCTCAGCAGAGTGCTGCAGCATCACTCCAGTTCACAGCAAACTCAAACTCCTGCCTCAGCCTCCTGACTAGCTCCAACTACAGGCGCCCGCCATAACACCCGGCTGTTTTTAGAGATGGGGTCTCACTCTGGCTCAGACAATCCAGCCGCTTTGGCCTGCCAGAGTGCTAGGATTACTGGCGTGAGTTATTAACAGAAATAACTACTTTATGAGAATTTTTTTAAAGAAATTTTCCAAATTTTCTTACAAAATTTTTGCCATCATAATCTCCTCCCAAAAAATATTTCTAAGCAAAGATCAAAATGTTAACCAAAATAGTAACACAAAAGGACAAAAATGGTGAGGAAAAAGATTAGTAAGACATTAAAAGGCAAATAATTATTTCATGAAAGAAACACATTTAAAATATCCCAAGAGTTTTATAAAAGGTGTTTTTAATAAATACGTATGTGAAATACATACGATTTGTATTTACTCCTCGAGAGGTTTTAGAAACAACTTGTTATTTGCTATCATTCTCTGACATTTATAGTTTTACAATGAAAAATACACAATTTCACAACCCAACTTTCCCACTCTGTCACACGTTCACTGGGTTGCCAGTCACAAAGTTTCACTTACCCATGTAGCTGTAGACTATTTAAGGTACTCCACTTCTTCCAAACATCAATGTTTTTTCTCATAGTGCCATCTCCGCTAAAAGATATTCAAGAAGTTAAAATTCTGTATAACTAGACAATTAAATTTTAATAGATGTGTAATATTCAAGTGAAATTATAAATACATATTCAAGCTATTATTATAAATTTTCACACACTACAATCAACTTTGTACTTTGGAACAATCTAACACGTTATACTTTTTTTTTTTTTTTTTTTGCAGTTTTTGGCCAGGGCTGGGTTTGAACTCCATATACTGTACTGGAGGCCCCATATACCTCCAGTACAGTATATGGGGCCAGCACCCTACTCTTTTGAGTCACAGGAGCTGTCCTAACACATTGTACTTTTTAAATGTATTTCAATTTTCAATCAAAAAGAAAATAATAGAGTTGAACAGGAAGCATTCAACTCCTATAGAGATACTAATCTGCTTCCATTTGGGAAAAATACTAATTTGCAGACCTAGTGCACAGAGCCAGAATACTGCCATTTAAAACCTTGGTTAATCAACAGTGACATTTTAATAAGATTTATATGAATAATGATACATTTATACTCATAGAATTTCCCACAGCAAATTTAATTAAGCTAATTTAATTTCTTATTAAAGTTTTCCTATAGTCAAACCTTTCTGCCTTTCTACTTTTATTTAATGCAAGTTATTTTCATGTTTTAGTTAATGGAAACTATTTCTGTGTATATTTTATAATAAACTGGATTTGTTAATCTTCTGGCTGTGGCTGATTTTATCTACCCTGTTTTCCTCCAGGGGCAGTATCTGCCTTTCTCGGCCTTCTCTGTGAGTTTAACTTTCTTTGGTGGTCTAGTCACACGTGTGGAGGTACCACGTGCACTGGATGGAGTGCTCCTGGGGATCTAAGTCCTACATGTAAATGATGTCTCTGGCTATATGCCAGAGGCTTATATGGTGGGAAACTCCACCATCATTTCAGAAAAGTCCTTACCTTGCAATCAACAGCCCACAAGGCCATTTCATTCTCAGACATAAGAAATAAGTTATCTGATTAAAAGAAAACAGGGATGAGTCCTCAAGGACAACTAGAAAACTGCAACCTACAGCCTGAGCACAAGTGAAATCCTGTCTATACAAAAAATAGAAAACTAGCCAGCTGTGGTGGCACCTATGGTCCCCCTACTCAGAAGGCTGGAGCGAAAGGATCACTTGAGCCCAATAATTTGAGGTTCCACTCTAGCCCTGGGTGACAGAGAAGAATCCTAGTCTTTACCCTGATCCCCACCAAAAAAAATTGCAATGTAGGGCCGGGGGAAGCTTAGTTTCATGCCTTATTTTAAATTTGACTTTAAAGAAGCATTTTTCACATATTCTAACACAAACTTAGTGCGACCAGCTGCAATTTTCAACCTTAATTCTCTCAGGATCAGTAAATCTGCCACTTGTTTTTAAAAAATGGAATTCTTCCATAATAAGCTATCATATTTAAACCTTGTGTTTACTGCTAACCAGTTTGTGGCAGTTTTTGAACTCTGGTCTCAACAAATTTACACTATTCAAAAGGTATTAACATCTGAGATCACCATCCATGTACCACCTCTGGAAACTGAACAAATCTCTTTAGTTATGTCCTGCCTTTACTTTTCGGAAAAATTGTTACTGAGTTATACCATAGGATTCTTTTACACATGAACTCTAAAATTTGAAGAAAGACGTGTGAATACAGGTAAAATAAGTTTCCCAAAGGTCTGAACTCAAATGTAAAACTCAATATGTTTGTTTATTATCTGATGATTCAGATTTTTATTAGAAATTCTTGGGACACACAAATAGAAATTCTTGGGACACACAAATCATTCCAAGCAATAATATGCTGAAATATAACACAACTAGAGTTTATGATTCTATCTTCCACTCAGGTATTTTATCTTTTTTAAGACCCAAAAGCATCCAATTGTTTATCTCTTTGTTCCGTATCCAATGTCTATTAATCTGTTTATCACGAAAACTCTGTGGGTCTTGTGGTTGAGGCTTGCGACATCTTTCTCCATCCCTGTGGCCACAGACTCCTATGTACAACTGCATGTGTTTTTGTAGGCAGCTTCATTTTTGTCTGTTTGATTCAATTTCTTTAATGAATTTTGGGCTTTCTGGCCTCTTAAAAAGATAAATACCTGCAAGGGACATCACATAAAATTCGATCATAGAAGAGGACCTCTTTCCTTCCCCCCACGTCTACCAGCAGTCTGGGTATACTGGAGGCGTCGTGGTTCACCACCATGATGCAGGGGCTGCTCAGCCTCTTGGCTTGATGAACGAGCAGGTAGCAGCGCTTGTTGTCCACATCATTAGCAATGACAAATCCCTCTGGGAACATAAAATCATACTGTCAGGTGAAATGGAGCATCAGTGGAATCATTTCCTGAAATACAACCTCTAAGTCAGCAGGTGAGAAACAGCAATCAATCCTCCAAAGTTAAGACACAAGGTCAAGATTTTCTGGAAATACATTAGGGGTTCAAAAAATGGAACTAGGTATCTCTGCACAGACTTTATGGACACTTGAAACTTCAAAACCTCAGAATTCATCTGTTTGACAATTATTCATCTTGTGCCAATTCTTGAGCCAAAAACGTCTACTATCATTAGTAACTATTAATTACAAAGGAGAATAAGAGAAAGGCACGGAAAACAAGAGAACCACCTGACAAGTGTTTTAAAAATACTGAGCCTGAGCCTGGGTGTGGGCCTCACTCTGGAATCAGACTAAGAACTACTGCTGGGAAGTTCAGCAGGGGCTACTTTTACCCTGCTGGTTCCCCTCATACCCTACCACGAAAAGGCAAATGACAACATTTATGATCAAAGTCACTCTTTGAAACGATAAAATGCAAAGCACCAACAATACAGAGAAATTCCCTCCTGCTGGGATACCAAAGGTCTTTACCACCAATCCAGAGAAAATAATTAAAAACAGGGAAGAACAAAGGCTTTCCAGCAAAGGCATTATCTTTGAGTAATATAAAAGAGGGCTTTAAAAACTACAGCTAACAAAGTATGTGGTTAAAACAGAACCAGAGCAGGCAACTGAACAGAGGAAATAGGATGAAATCACGGGTGCCTCTGAAACAAGATGGAGAGCATCTGTATCTGTTTCTGAAAACATCCTACAGGCCCACCTGGAGGGCAGGAATTCAGGAATCCCTATAATGGAGTATGAGGACAGCAGAGGAACAGCTGTCATGCCTGAGCACCTTTCCCTCTTGTACCCCTGCAGGCTAAGCACTGATACCCCGCTCCTTATGTGATCTGATACCACCATATAACTTGCCTAATAAATGGTGGTATGATCTGAATGCTTTTCATGTAGGTGATTAAGAATAAAAAAAAAAAAAAGAAGTGGTGGAGAAAGGGGGTGAGTGTTACTACTAAAAATTCAAAGTATAAATATTCTACCTTCTATAAGTAGGCTTGAGAAAGAAACACTATTTACTTTCAAGGAAAAGACAATTATAAAATAAAGGGCCCCTCCAAGGTACAGATGTGATGGTTTGGGAACTAATGATGATGGTGTGCAAAAATATCTAATTCTACTGGTGCTAGACAGAAAACCCACCTGCCTGTCATAGGAGACTTCAGGGCCCAATTGGCAGGCCACCTTGAGTCCTTTCCTTGTCTACAACCCACCAAAGCAGCATTCTCACCCGTCTAAATACAAACCCAATGCATACCTGGAAAAGGGACATTCATGTCGGCGTGCAGCATTTCAATCAGCTGCGTGGTCTTTGAGCCAGGTGCTGCACACATATCTAAGATCTATTAATAATAAAGCAATATTTGATGCTTTAAAAAAAAATCAAAGATCCAATGTCTAATTTAAAACAATTTTTGAGTCACTCCAATCTTTTAATTTCTAGTCTAACACCTAAACACATCTCTTTATAGACTAATTCTATTACATAACACACTTTACTTTTAGGGACTATCGAATATATAATGCTCCCCCACCCCCATGCCACAAATCACAGACTGGCATGAGAAACCAGTGAAAACGATAAACTCAGAGATGAGTAAAGTGTTGTTGTGATATAAAGATCAGGCCAGAGCTACTGGGCTCAAACCTCGGCCCTTCTTGCAACTGAAACCTTGGGCAGTTACTTCACTATCCTTTGCTTCCTTTTCCTTATGTAGAAAAATGGAGATACTGACAGGATCTACCCTTAAAGGGCTATGCGGATAATAAAATGAATTAACTCACATAAAGAACACAGAACAATGCTCGAAATACAATAAGCTCTCGACAGATGTTCCATGTGACTGTCAACCTAATTTAGCCAATCAAGATCACAAAAAGGAATCTGTACATTAAACAGATTAAGAGGGGTGAAAACAGTCATCTAAATCATAAAAATTAAGTAAGACAAAAATGCAAAAGAGAACCTAAAACATGAACTGTTCTCTATCCAGAGTGAAAAGAGAAAAAAAAGATAAATTATATTAAGAAAAAATAGTTTCAACTAAAACTGGTAACAAGCTCCCCACCCGAGTTTCAAGTTAAAGTCCACTACCTTATGATGAGGCTGGACGTTGAGCAGCAGTGGTGGGATCATGCTAACCGCTTCTTGACGACTGATATTTCCCTTGGGAAAAAAAATCAGCAACAATAAAAAAATACAGAATTTCAGTATCAGGCATTATTTCAAATGCAACAGGGAAGCCTACATAATCTCACATGGAACAAAGAATTCATCGTACATTAGATGATGGCAGATTTTTATACTAGGGGATGAATGAACATTGTTATCTGAAGGCTAATTAAGCATAACCATTAATACCAAACTTACCGTCAGAATCTCAGAAATTCAGGTGTAATACTGACTGTTATAAAAGAAAAGGGATTTCACGCCTGCACAGTTCTAGGTCCCCACCGTCAGAGCAGAGGCTGGATGAGCACCTCTTCAGGCACGCTACTGGGTAGCCACTTCAGCAGCAGGCAGCGCCAGCTTAGCACAGGACACGAAGTTAGCAGGGACATTTCCCTCTTCACTAATATTCTAATGTTTCTTAGTCATATTGTTTCCAGAAACAGCCCACATCCACTTTCTATTCCTTATAACTGCCTTGCAAAGACAGAGACATCAACCACTGCTACCATTTTTCCTTAATCTAGAATTCCTCACCAAATCGACTGTCCTCTGTGTCTTCTCAAGCGGGCCAAGGCCTTTGTATTTGAGCGGCTGACTTACCCTGAACTCAGCATCTAATAGTCTCTTACATTTACTCCTGCTGATTTTCAGCTCGTGGGTTTCTGGCCAGCAGTGAGTCTACAGTGACTACCCGAATCTTGAGTCACTCACTCAGCACACTGACAACAAGCTTTCTCACTGTACATGTGCCTTCGTTTCCATCCAAATTTTTTCCAAGTTTTTAATTAAAGCATTAAGTTGGAGAGGGAAGTCATGTCCTAGACATCCCGGAAATTAGACACTTGATTATAAACACTCTCTGAAAAAGTTTTATAACCAGCTTTGAATAACCCAAAGGGTGTCACCATTAACTTGGAGAGTGCTCATCACGCTGACTCCTGAACAAAACTCTGGACTGATCTCCTACAACATCTGCTATCCACACTGAACTCCCATTGCATCCACCTTTCCAAGGTCCCAAAACCTAGCATTTCAAACCTGTCCAACTATGTATCACACTATTCCCCATAAACCCTCTGCTCTGTGCAAAGAGCAGACCTGCATTCTTCTCTAACAATTCTCTTTATCCTTCCTTGACTTTCCACCTAGATAGGTTAAAAACTGAGCAAGACTATCTCTCCTTGTACTGGGCACAGGTACACAGCAGTGTATGTGGCAACACTTGGTTCTTCCTACTATTCAGGGAGGAAAATTGGGCCAAGTGCACAGAAAGCCACAGTGAGAGGAAAGAGCTGTAGCTCAGGAAGAGATCAGGGCTGAGATAAGAAAGGAGGTGAAAGCTTCCAAACTGGTTAAGCCTAGGGAAGAAATACGAGAAGCAGAATATTTCTGTAACTTGAGAGTGAAAAAAATGCATAATCTAGTGACACATAAAGGTTTACTTGCCTAGAAAGTAGATAATAAAAGTAGGGAGGAAACCTCTTATTCTAAATATGAAGGTAAGAACTCAAAAACGCAAAAAAGAAACAAACAGCAAAGCTTATAACATTCAAACTTTATGGAAATACTCATTACATAAGCACGTAGCTATTTTCTTGGGGATGGTCTGATGCTGTAGGCAGGAGGTTCAGCACCTGAACTACACTGAAGGAACATGGGGTGGCAAAGGAACCAGATGGTAACAACAGATGTCGTCTTATGAAAGTTGTACTCAGATGTTTTATTTTTTGGCAAAAGTAAAATACAAGAGCAACAACACGTGACAAGAAAAACTAGAGATGATAAAAAATAAAATCAAAAGTCTCACTTTTAACAAAATAAATTAAATAGAATTAAAAAAATCCCACACCCCACCAACATGGCCTTAAGAACATCTTATGTTACGTGTGGGGTGGGCAACTGAGGAGGCCATGAGAACGGACGGAGCAGCTGCCCTGAATGGTGATCCCTGGTCAGCAAAGTACAGTGCTCACCCCAATTCTACAGCCCCCCAAATCCATGGCTAAGAGGAAACAATAGATCACACCGACAGCTATGACTGATTCCCTTAATAAACTTCCTGGTCAGACGAGCCAAACAAGGCAGGAGATGCACAGACGGCAGACACTGAAGGTGGTGTGGGCGCTCCCTGGTCTCGCCCGCGGGTCCTGCCCACCTACACGTCCAGTGACAAGGAAGGGAAGCGAGAACCACCACGCGTCTGTGCCTGTAAAGCTTTAAGGAAACCAACAAATCCAAAGAAATCTACTTACAGATTCAGTTTCGCTAACTAGAAACTGATGAAACTTTTCCAACTGTGGAGATTTTCTTAAGATTTTTCGACTTAAATTTGTGTGCCAGGCAAGTTCTTCAGGATACCTGACCAATAAGAAAGTAAAACATGCATGGATTATAGATACTAACGAGTGCTCTTGACAGCTTCTTGCTTGTACAGGTCATACACCAAATGAGACATTTGATTGCATTCCACTCCCTCATGCTCACAACCCCCTCACTCGATGACATCCCTGGGGCAGAAGGATCGTGGCTCTGACTGCACCGTGGCCCACTCAGAAACAGCAGAGCCGTAGAGGCTAGAGGAGACACACGTGTGTGACATCATGTAGAATTAGGATGATGAACTATTCAAGATAGCTGAAAAGCAGGGCCTCCTTGCTCTTCACTGTGTTAACAATGGTACAGGGGTCATCACAGAAGATGACAAATCACTTAAAGTATAGACCGCACAGAACCAGCACAGTGCAGTGGGCACTCGTCGGGGCACTTGACAAACACAGGATTAGAGTTTTAAAGAAATAAACTTTTCACTTTTTTCTAAAAACAAACCAGTTCAAATAATGTACTCAAACACTTTATATATATACAAACCCCCCCCCCCCCCGGAAAAAAAACCCCAAACTACCATGAAAACTACTAATACATTAATTTGAGCTCCTAGGTTAATTGTTACCTATACGAACCTAAGAATGAAGTACCTCCTGCCGTTTCTGTGAGTATATTTGAACTTTGTATTAGGTGCTTCTAAAGTGGCTGCATCTGCCCACCAGCCTGCAAGTGTGCAAGTGAGACCACACTCAACATAACACAAAGCCAAAAGGCAGCTGCAGCTTCCACACTTAACATTAAGTCCGAGAAACAAAAACAAGCTCAGTTTAACAATGCAAGGTCACAATGTTTCCATGCACCAAACTGTAGCTACAGTGGGACAGATGAAAAATTAAATTGGAATGTTTGGAAAACACACATACATTTGGCTGCTCTGAAACTGAGTGATCACTTGACAGAAATAAATTCAGGCTTTAAGTATTTAAGACACTACTCAAGAGATGTGAGACATTAGTCGCCACCTTTCTGGCACTAGGGACCAGTTTCATGGAAGACATTTTTCCCACAGCTTTGTGGGGGAGGAGGAGGCAGAGCTCCATCAATGATGCTTGGGGCCCAGTTTCTAACAGGTCACCACAGTCCGTGGCCCAGGGAGTTGGAGAGTATAGTTATAACATAAATTTAAAAAATATTTTCTACCAAATAATGAAGATTAAACTGGCCAAATTTCTTCCTAGCCACTCTCCAAATGTCCCCAGTGCTTTGATTCTACTTCCTATGCCAGGTTCTCTCCTCAATGTTTAACTTGTTTCAAAAACAAAGTCAGGATCAGCACCCATAGCACAGTGGTTACGGCACCGGCCACAGGCACCGAGGGTGGTGGGTTTGAACTCAGCCCTGCTAAACAACAATGACAACTGCAACAAAAAACAGCCGGGGGTCGTGGCGGGCACCTGTAGTCCAAGCTACTTGAGAGGCTGAGGCAAGAGAATCATTTAAAGCCCAAAAGTTTGAGGTTGCTGTGAACTGTGACACCACGGGAGGGTGACATGGTGAGACTCTATCTCAAAAAATAAATAAATAAAGCCAAAAGAAAATCATATGAAAAATAATTTAGTTTTAAATATCCTTTTGGGGCAGCACCTATGGCTCATTGGGTAGGGCGCTGGCCCCATAGACTGAGGGTGGCGGGTTCAAACCTGGTCTGGCTAAACAGCAATGACAACAACAAACAGCCGGGCGTTGTGGTGGGCACCTGTAGTCCCAGCTACTCCAGAGGCTGAGGCAGGAGAATCGCTAAGCCCAGGAGTTGGAGGTTGCTGCAAGCTGTGACGCCACAGCACTCTACCAAGAGTGATAAAGTGAGACTTTGTCTCTTAAAAAAAAAAAAGAAAAAAAAATTTTAAATACCCCTTTGGTTTCACTAGGACCAAGTAGTAGGGTGTGCTCCAATTTGGCTTTTGCTATAGTATTGACCAAAGTCTGCCATGCCCCTGCAACCTGTATTTGTTGCAAAGAGCCAAATCCTTGCTCTTATATAATTTCTGGCATATCTTGAAGTTTTGTGTGATCAATGACAGCATGATTGCACGTCAGTTACCACTTCATCACATAGCCAAAACATTATGTGCCTCACCGATTGAATTTCTAATAGTTAAAATGTTAATTTACTAAATGATTAAAATTTTACTGCATTTATAACTGTAAAAGCTGTTCATCTATGAATAAAAACATGCAATAACTTTCAAATAGTTAAAAAGACTAACCGTTAAAATGAATCAAAAAGTACATTCCTTATACAGCTTTCAGAGGAACTTCATCTTTTCTATGCCAATAAATGTTCAGTAAAATCTTTGTAGATTTTAACCAGTAAAATAACCCTGAAAAACGATATTTAATTTTTAGGTATTTAATTCAAATTGAGCTCGAGTCTTTTAAGAAAAAGCCCTATGTGGACTTTCCTGAGGATAAATTAAAAGCATCACTGTCACCTTTGCTTTCTAAAAATTCCCAAGGGTTTATCATAAAAACTATAAATATATACAAGATCTAATCATCTTCAACCGAGACATTGAAAAGCACACAAAAAGGATGACAATAAAGTGTTTTGTAATAAAGGATAATTTCTATTGTTCTGATGAAAAGTAAGAAAAAAATGACATCCTATACTGTAACATTCCCTCTAGAAAATGCGGTTCCAAACACTTTCCTAAACTAAGTTCTACTATATACCAAAGGATTAGGAAGAATATTATATGATCCATTTCTGCATTTTGAACAATACAGAAAACCACGAGAAATCTTGGTAACTTTCTACTTTACTTGCTGAGAGATTTATGAGTATCCCACAACCAAGAAGTGAATCTAAATGAGTAAATGTTTACAGAATAAAGCTGACAAGAAACTGTCATTGATACTGGTAAAAGCCAAGTAGTAGGAACCCAAATCATATAATGTTTTACTCATATCCTTCAGCTTTGTGCTCAGAAAAACAAAAAAACAACACAGCAGCTGCTGGCTGCTGGCAAAGAGTGATTCACTTTCATCTTTCACTCAGACGACCTGCGAGGCCTTTCTAAGAGGGAAGTGCACCTTGTGAAGTGCCCAAATGTCAAGACTTATTAGCAACCCCCCCAACTCCATTTCTCATAATTGGTTGGAACCTGTAGAAACTGACCTCACCGAGAGCCTGAGAGAGGCCTCCACCCTGCAGATGCTAAAATGCTCCCCTACTGGCTGAGACCAGAGCACAGAGACTTCCTCATCGTAAAAGTCCTTTTTACTCCATCACTGCGCACACACAGGTTTTAGAAAAAACGTTTTCAGGTGATTGTATGAAGGAGCAAATATATGCGAAAGTACAAAAACACAAGTAGCCTAACACAGACGGCCTCTACTCCAAGCAGTGCACAAGAATCAGTACATTCAACAAAATCTTCAAAGTATTCAGGAGAAAAGCTTGATCCTGTGAAGGTCACCTCATCTCAGCCAAGGTGGTAACCGAAGGCTCAACAGCATCTTCCTTTTCCACTAATCTCACTGCCACAGACACACAATCAGCAACCACCAACAGCCACCCAATAACCCAAATCATTTTCCTGAACCCTCTAAGCTTTTAAAATATGAATAAAATGTGTCATTACAAAAACCATCATTGAATTGTTTAGCATAAACTTTCAGATTTATTCTTGTATCCCAGAAACACATTATATGATGGCACATTTGGTTGTGATTTGGCTGAATATCAATTCAGCCTTTGGCTAGTCAGCACTCATTTGAAACATGTGCCCTGTTTATGTCTGCGATATGGACACTGAAAATCCAAAAAGGCTGTAAGAGAAAAGTGACTAACTCTGTAACCCAGGATTAATGAAACCTCACCTTGGTCTGTGATCACTTAAGAGGATCTAAAAAGGTAAGACAAAAAAATGCTACACACCTGAGCGGTCAAAATGTCAAAGGTGGACACGACAGGTTTAATTGACCTTTTTATTAAAATTATCTAAAACATTTCTATTCTAAAAAATTAATACCTCATAGTTAGTGATTCGAAATAGGAAACCATTAACAATTGGCTTTAACAACTTCTACAAATGTACAAATTATCCCAGAGTACTCCAGGCACTTCACAAAACACTTTGATTGCCAGCACGGGGGATCACCTTCACACAACTGAGACCTGAACTGGGCCAGGGGGAATAGGCAGCCCAGAAGACACCTCCAGGACAGGCAAAGAAAAGGTGGCACTCAGAGCAGCCGTGTATTCGGGCACTGAGGCAGTGGGCGAGTGCTGACAGCAGACTGTGGCAACCCTTCCTCAGACTGCCTGTGCTTTTTCAGAAGGTAGAGAAGCCGCTCTGCAACTATGATTTGAGAAAACAAAGGCTGTAACGTGGAGATGGCAGAAGTGGTAATATCAAGGAAAGAAAGAGGCTGGATCCACCAGAAAGAGTTAACTGAACTTAGCGTCTCAGAGAGCTGTAAGTCGTATGGGTAAACCTGCATGCCAACCCACATGGATAAAAGCACTGGGTACAAGAACATTAGGATGTCTGTAGATACATCCAGGCTTTCGTGTTCATAGCAAATGCAATACTAAGGAATACGTTCAAGTGACATGAATTAATATCCCAAAGAAATACCCAATGTGTCCATAAGCATCTATCTGTGAAATTAAACAATTTTTTTAAAGGAAGAAAAAAAGAAATAACCAACATGAAGGGTGGTGTACCTACCAACTGAGTGGCTGTGGGACTTCCACTTTCTGACCGTCTACCTCCAAGTCCTCCAACTCCTTGAAATACTTGTTCTTTAAGCAATGAAGAATCTCTTTTGCATGGCTGTTAAAAAATAAGACTATAATTATCATTGCTTAATATTTCATTGCAGCAATTGTCTGATTTCTTTTCTGAATGTATTTGTCTTCATTCATTCTTTGCCAGGTTTTTGTTTCTGGGCCCTATCTTAAACATTGTTATTGTTGTTAGATTTTAAGCCTTTTTAATCTTGTGAAGGCAAAAAGTGGAAGCCTAATGAACACATGTATATGCGAAAATAAAAGAAAAAAAGACACATTTCAAACTGATCTATAAAGCTACTTTAATACCTCTGTCTGTTCTAAGGCTGCAAGTGTTTTAAAACTAAATACAGCTTTGAATGGAGACAAGAAATTCATTAGTCACTGACTTTTAACTCTGTATTCCTTCAAAATGCAAAGAATCTTCCTTGATCCTGAAGAACATTTTTTTCCCTTCCAAATATCCCTACACTTTCGCTTTTCTTGGAAAAATGAAACTATAAAGACTGGGGAGGGGGACCAAGAGATTACATGCAAATTGGATGCCATAAACTCTCCACAAATTTTCTTAAAGGATCCTCAGCTCACAAATCTCCAGAATCCAACCCTTCTCAGATTATTTCCCCCTTTCTTATGCGAACCTTCCACCTGCAATACTCTCCCAACCTATCTCATCGGACCTATGCTCACACACTGCTGACATGCAACGGTTCTCTGCCACTATAAAACTAGGGAGAAACCCACCTCGCTTTCAACCTCCCGCATCCTACTCTCAATTTCCGAGAAAATAAAAGCACAGCCCCTACCTCTTGTAACCGGTAATTCTCAGGGTGGCCGGGAGGGGCTCCCTGAGCGCGTCCATGAACTGGCCCCACTCGCCCTCGGGTACAATCTTGAGCTCCTGGTAGTAGTGCTCGAACAGCTTGTTCTCCTTGACGATCTCAGGGTACCCGCCTTCCCAGCCCTGAGGAAGGAAAGGGATCTTTACTCCCAGGCCCCAAGGGCTACCCCTCGCCGCCGCTCCGCAGGCCTCGGCCCGGGAGGCGCCCGCCCACCGCGCCCCGGCTCCTACCGCCTCGCCGCGCTTCCCGCCGCCCTCGGCGCCATCCTCCGCGCCCTCGGCCCGTGGCTGCTGTGGGAGCCGCCGGCCCCGGGCCCGCCGCCCCATGGCCCACAAGGCCGCGCCCGCCGCGCGCAGACACCGGCCCGCCACTGCCGCGCAGCTCGCAGGACTTCCGGCCAGAGCTGGAGGCCCCACGTGTGCGCACCGGGTCCTCGAAGGGGCCTGTAAGGATCGTCGAGAAATAAGCCAAAAGCGCCACAATCTGTCCTCCCGGATTGCGAGAGGAGACCGCAGACATCCCGAGAGAGATGAAGGCTCCAGGGTCCCCTGCCCCCAGGGAGGCCCCGCAGCGCGGCCAGGGTCCCCACGCGGGCTCAGGCAGCTCCGCGGACAGGCCGAGATGCGCGCGTGCGCAGAGCGGGCGGGGCGGGGCTCTGGTTCAGGCGTGGGTGGCCACCGAGAGGCGGGGCCTGCTGTGGCCCCGCCCTTGATCCCCGCAGGTGCCTGGTCCCACCTCCGCCAGTCCGGAGGTGTCCTGGGCGAGGTCGCGCGGGCCTCGCGTAGCCGCGCCTCCGGCTCCTCGCCACAGCCCTATATGAGGGCCGCCGGAGCATGGGACGCGCAGTGCCTCCCTGGAGATGGCGCTGGCGGAGGAGCGCCTGCTGGACGAGCTCGCCTACCTCCAGTGCTTAATGGCCCTAGTGCTGCACGGACTGCTCCTGCTGCTGGGCTCGCCCTACGGCCGCCACTCGTCCAACTCTGGTCTCCGGTTGCCGGCGCGGGCCGCCTGGCTGATGCAGGAGCTGCCCTCGCTGGCCGTGCCGCTCTACGAGTGCGCCCGCGCGTCGCCCGAGCGCCTCCGCAGCTGGCCCAACTGCATCCTTCTGGCCATGTTTCTCGTCCACTACCTGCAACGGTACCGCGTTTCTCCCGCCGCCCCCTGGCCCGGCGTCCTCTGCCTCCCGACCGCCTTGAGTGCCCAATGCCTTCTCGCAGTGGTCACCCCCGACACACGCTGTGCCCTCTCTCCACCCGTGCACCTTCTCGCCGCCTACCCCTCTTTGGCTCTGCGTGGGTCCCGTCCCCCTGCATTCCAGGTGTTCCGTCCCCATGTCCCAAGGCACGGGATTTAATTGAGAAACAAGTGGGGATTAGTCTGGGAAAAGCAGGAGACTGTTAAAAAGGATTAAAAATTGTGAAACTTTGATTTGGAAACTATTAGCTATTGAGTTCAGAGTCCAGAGTATAATGCTGAGGTCTCAAATCACCCTGCCAAGTGCTTATTTCACCCTTTCTGCCCATGTGCCTTCTTGCCAACCTACGCTGGTCACTTTCAGAGTCTTTCACCTCCACATTTTACAAGGAACCCCAGGACTTGCATAACAACTTTCCAGACAACAACCTTAAACCTTAACAAATGAAATTCAATATATGTATGGACCCAAGAACCCTGGAAACCCGTTTGTCCATCTTTTCCTATATCACGAGAAACTGGAAATCTGCTTTCGTTAACCGTGGCTTATGCCAAAGGGCCCAGTAAATTGGTTCACTTTCTTACTAGTTGCTGACATTAAGTATTACTGAAAACAGGTGTTTTTAGATAATGGTAAATAACAATGTGAAATGATGCAAAATTGCTGGGCAATTCAGAGATGGGGTTAAACTAGTATGGGTTGGTGGGGTCCATTGGATTTATTAAGGATGACTTCTGAATCTTTTTGTTTTTTTAAAAAAGGATGTCTCTGCAGCCTAAGAACTTGAACCACCTTAAAAACCCCCACTTTGTAGAAAGATAGGGAGAATTCATTGCATGTTTATAAGCTGCTTTTCTTTCTCCTGGTGTCTTACATCTCAGTAAGGAGAAAGAACAGGTTTCACAGCTCCCGTGCCACAAGCAAGAGTCTGGAACCTAAGATGGTTCTCAGGAAATAAATGACCTGGATACCAGCACCTAACAGCTGCAGTCAGTGTTCCCATTCTGCTTTTATGTGGGCACTTTAAAGAGGGACAAAGTCAATATTCAACAAAGGTTTAATGAATACCATGTATCCAAACCATTAAGCAAAATCATTATCAGACTGCTGGGTTTTTTATTTTTTTGCAAGATGATCCAACATTGCTGCAACTTTCTTATCTGTATATACTTTTCCATAAATTTCCAGAAGCTATGTCTGTTTTTCTAATGGCTAGAAGCAAGTTCTAGGGTCAAACTGTTCGGTGCTCTTCCAACCCTATCACTCATAACCTCATAAGTTACCACGCTGCTCTGTACCAAAGTTTTCCTACTTGTAAAGTGGGCATTATGATGGTACTGCCCTGTGGGACTGGCATGTGTTTTGAGCATGGCTTGCATGGTGCTGGCATGTCTGAATACTCAACAAATGCCAGCCCCATTTTGCATCACTATCCTGTATATCCATGAATGTGCTCTGGGAGTCATTCACGCACCTCACCGCCAGCCCTCTGAGATGTGACAATGAGATGTGACAATGAAAAGAAAGGGAGCGCTCCACATGGTTTTGCCTGAAAACCTGAGTTGAAGGTTTCAACACATCATGTTTAATTGTACTCGGGCTCTCTCAAGTGGGAGAGTGAATGCCACCTCCCAAAGGGCCAAAGACACCTCCTGAGTGACACCTGTAGTAGATCATTTCACACACCTGAGAGCACTGAGACACGGCCAGCGGGTGTTCTACCCAAGGCTGTTGGACAGGGCTGCTGGGGCGAGACCAGTTACCAGACTAATGGTCTTAAAAACTGCTCCAAAAGGCCTTGTCAGGTCAGGTATGATTTTTAAAACTGCCGGGTTTTTTATGTTGCACATGTTCCTGTGTACACAGCCTATATGGTTTGGGACATTTAAGTTTTCCAAATAGAAAAGATAAACATTTTCCATTCTACCCAAGCAACTAATTTATTAAACAGTCATTTGACCTCAGTTGGTGAGCACTTGGAAGAGAAGTGGAGTGGAAACAGCTCTTCGCACAGGTGATAAACCGTCCCAGCAGGTCCTGTGAATGGTAGAGCCCCGTATTAGTGCAGGGCGCTGCAGACGGTAGAGACCCAGCTGGAAAGTAGGCTGAGTCAATACAAACCTGAGTCTTGGGGGACTTGGAGCCTGGGGAGGCTTGCACCTTGCAGAACTCGGCAGGTGTCTACAGTGGTCCCTGCAGCTTGCTGAGCTATGGGCTTGTGCAGGAGTGATGCGGGGCTCTCCCTGGAGAGTTTGAGAGCATGGGAGTGGTGAGAATCAAGGCTAGGCCCAGGGGCTTTCCACCGTGAGGCAGGCAGCAGCAGGGCTATGGCTGTTCCCAGAGCAACGGACAGTTTCGAGGACGATGAAGATGGAGGGGGCAGTCTCTCAGGAGAAAGGAAAAGGACAGGGAGGGTGTGTTTGCTTTTGGGGCTTTTGTTTTTTTTGTATTTGTTCAGCATGCATTCACCGAGGACTGCCATGAGGGCCTTGCAGAGCATAGGCATGCAGAGATAAGATATTCTCTTGCATGAGATGTTGCAATGTTCTGTCAGACTGTGTGGGCCAAAAGGCCCAAGGGGGAGAATGGAACAGAGCAAGCCCTGGCACTGCCTGGTTCCCCCAAGGAGGGCAAAGGGCATCTTTGGGAACATCTTCCAGTCTACAGCAGGGACAAGAGTTGAACTAACCCCCTTCTTCCTGCATTGAAGCCACTTCTTTTGGCCCCAGGGTGGATGGTCTCACTCCATCCCTAGCCTTCCTGAGTGTGTGGAGTGTCTGGCTCGGTGCCTGCTACCTGAGGCGTGTGCATTCTCCAGCCTCTCACCAGGCCTCCCACCTTCTCACCCAAGGGCTCTCCTAAGCCTCTGCTTTCCTCTGTCCTACAAACTTGGCTGGTCTGATGTCTGTGGTCACAGTGATGCTCCCTCCTCTGCCTCCCCTGTGTTCTTCCTGTTCCCTGACCCAGGTCCTAGTCACCTAGACACAGCAGCAATCTCCCGTTGTCACCAGCATCAGCCCAGTACTGTGTGTGTGTGTCACAGGCCTTCCACGGGACTTTCCAGGCTGCTGTCTACCCTCATTCCTAGCTGTCTCTCTAGACAAGCAGGCTTATCCAGCATTACCTGGACTGCTTTTGCTCTCATCTCTTCCCCTCCCCTCGCAGAAGTGAATTCAGTAGTTGGGATTACTTCTTCATCGCTCATCCATTTCACAGTTACAAAGGATCAGCGCGTCCGGCACTGCTTGCCCTGGAAGTCCTCAGCAGCAATGTTATGACAAGTTGCCCAGTGGTCCAGTGTGATGCCCATCCTCTTCCTAACACCTGCCCCCAGGTTTATGCTGAGCCGGTGCAATTTTGCTTTTGTCATTACCCCTGATTACAATCCATCAGAGAACCTAAGCTCCTTCTGAGTCATTCTTCCTCTTACATAATTCTACCAATGGTCTCTTGGGGGAGGCCTGGCCCCATTTTTAGATGGGCCGTGGTGTCATGTTAAAACACAGCAGGGAACTGAGAGGGTGAAAGATGTTAAATGAAAAAATTAGCTGCATTAAAATTTTAAGGAGTTTACTTGAGCAGACAGAGATTCATGAATCAGTGCCAAACCACAAGAGGTTTTGGTTCCATCAATGGAGCACATGGGAAAGCTTATTAATATGTCTGCACAAGCAAGACAAATAAATATTTGGTTAGGGTAGAAAGTCCCTGGGTAGAATTTAGTTGGCAGTTTCTGATTGGTGGAGGTTAGTTGGTAGTTTCTTATTGGTGAAGTCTCCAGTTGGAGGTTAGTTGGCGATTTCTGATTGGTTAAGCTTAAGTTTCCTTTTACTCTTTACAGTGAGTTGGGTTTTGGTTTGCTTATATAGGACCTGAAGCATAGTCTTAGCCTAATGATTATCCGATTATATACATATATTTTGTTTGTTTGTTTTTGCAGTTTTTGGCTGGGTCTGGGTTTGAACCCACCACCTCTGCCATATGGGGCTGGCACCCTACCCCTTTGAGCCACAGGCACTGCCCTATCCAATATTTTTTTATGGAGGGCACACTGGATCCATGGCTCTTGCTTTGTGGATTTGAATAATCTAAGAGAAGACAAAGTATGCAAAAGTGTAGGGTGATGGAAAGTGAAATATTCTTTGTGAACCGAATGTTGCCTTGAAGGAGCAAAGTGCTTACTTAACACATAAACTTCCATGGGAGTTGTATTTAAGTTAACACTAGTTTCTTTACCTATCTTGATCTAATAAAATACCATGACCTCAAGGAAAAAGGTTTGTTTTTTTTTCCTAGTGTAGCAGTCAATGTGTTAAGCATGCACTTTTGTTGGGATCTGTGATTTAGTTGTCACTGCACAAGAGTCTTACAGAAACATGCAAGCGTGAGGGATGGATGCAAATCTAGGAAGTGCTACAGATTTCATTAGTCTCAAATTACTGAGAAAAAGTGCTAAAGTCGATTATTGTGTCATGGTGACTTATATCTGTAATCCTAGCACTTTGGGAGGCCAAGGCAAGAGGATCACTTTAGTCCAGGAGTTGAGATCCCACCTCGTGCCCTCCCTCCTGCCATACATCTCCCCCGCCACTTCCCTCTACCCCTAATAGTGTTTTATTGTTCTTATGAACATGTAATTGTTTATATATTGATTTTGCATTAGTATGTAATATGTTAGATATTTATTTTTCCATTCTTGAGATATTTTACTGAGTAGAATGTATTTCAATTCCATCCAGGTAAATGTAAAAGATGTAAAGTCTCCATCTTTTTCATGTCTGAATAATATTCCATGGTATCCATATACCAGTTTGTTGATAGATTCATGGGTTGATAGGCACTTAGGTTGCTTCCACGACTTGGCAGTTATGAGTTGAGCAACAATAAGCATTCTAGTGCAAATGTCTTTGCGGCAAAATGTTTTTTGTTCTTCTGGGTTGAGAGACCTTAGTAATGGGATTGCAGGGTCAAAGGGAAGGTCTACTTTTAGATATTTGAGGATTCTCCATACTGCTCTCCAAAAAGGCTGTCTTAGTTTGCAATCCCACAAGCAGTGTAGAAGTGTTCCCTTCTCTCCGCATCCGTGCCAGCATGTGGTGTTTTGGGACCTTGAGATGTGGGCTAATCTTGCTGAGGTTAGATGATATCTTAGAATGGTTTTGATTTGCATTTCTCTGATGATTAAACACGATGAGCATTTTTTTGTGTGTCTTTCTGTCTATTCGTCTGTCATCCTCAGAGACGTTTCTGTTCAAATCACTTGCCCACTTATAAAAAAAGTTTGCACTTTTCTTATTATTTAATTTGCATTCCCTGTAGATTCTAGTTATCAGGCCTTTGTCAAATTCATAACATGCAAATATCTTCTCTCATTCTGAGGGTTGTCTGTTTGCTCTGTTTGTGGTACTCTTAGCCGTGTGAAAGCTTTTTAGCTTGATCAAGTCCCAGTTCTTTATTTTTGGTGTTGCTGCAATTGCTGGGGAGGGGGGGGTCTTCCTCCTAACGTTTTTTCCCAGGCCAATATCTTCAAGTGTTTTCTCAACACTCTCTTCTAAAATTTTTATTGCTTCATGTCTTAAAATTAGATATTTTATTCAGCAAGAATCAATTTTTGTCAAAGGTAAGAGGTGCAGGTTCATTTTCAGTCTTCTGCATGTGGATAACCAGTTATTCTAGCACCACTTGTTAAATAAGGATTCTTTCCCCCATTTCATGTTTTTGTTAGGCTTACCAAAAATTAAATGACAATATGTGGCTGAGGTCATTTCTACCATGCTGTTTTGATCACCACAGCCTTGTAATATAACCTGAAGTCTAGCAAGTTGATGCCTCCAGATTTGTTTTTATTTCTAAGAACTGTATTTGCTATTCAGGTTTTTTTTTTCTGGTTCCATATAAATCAAAGTACTATTTTTTCAAGATCTTTAAAGTAGGCATTGTTGCTTTGATGGGGATTGCATTATATCTATAGATTGCTTTGGGTAGTATGGACATTTTAATGATGTTAATTCTTCCCAGCCATGAGCATGGTGTGTTCTTCCATTTGTTGATATCTTCTGCTATTTCCTTTCTCAACGTTTCATAATTCTCTTTGTAGAGATCTTTCACATCTTTTGTTAGATATATTCCCAGGTATTTCATCTTCTTTGGTGCTATAGTAAAAGAAAAAGAGTCTTTGATTTTGTTTTTGGCTTGACAATTGTTGGCATATATGAAGTGTACTGATTTGTGGGTATTGATTTTGTAACCTGAGTTGCTGCTATATTCCTTGATCACTTCTAAGAGCTTTGTAGTTAAATCCCTGGGGTTTTCCAATTATAAGATCATGTCATCTGTGAAGAGGGAGAGTTTGACCTCCTCTGTCCCCATTTGGATTCCTTTGATCTTCTTCTCTTGCCTGATTGTGATGGCTGGGACTTCCAACACTATGTTAAATAGCGTTGGAGACAGTGGGCATCCTTGTTGGGTTCCAGATTTGAGTGGAAATGCTTCCAGTTTTACTCATTCAATATGATATTGGTTGTGGGTTTGCTGTAATAGCCTCTATAAGATGGGTTCTCAACCTGTGAGTCACAACCCCTTTGGACTGTATTAAAGGTTCACGGCATTGGAAAGGTTGAGAACCATTGCTCTATCAACTTAAGGAATGTTTCTTCTAAGCCTATTTTCTTGAGAGTTTTATCATGAAAGGATGCTGGATATTGTCAAAAGCCTTTTCTGCATCAATTGAAAGAATCATATGGTCTTTGGTTTTGATTCTATTTATGTGGTATATTATATTTATAGATTTGCTTGTGTTGAACCAACCTTGTGTCTCTGGGATAAGACCCACTTGATGATGGTGTATAACCTTTTTAATCTGTTGTATTCTGTTTGCTAATATCGTGTTGAATATTTTTGTATCGATATTCATTAACGATATTGGTCTTTAGTTTTCTTTTTTTGTTGGGTCCTTTCCTGGTTTCGGGATCAGGGTAAAACTTGCTTCATAGAATGTCTTGGGGAGGATTCCTTGTTGTCTATATTTTGGAAAGTTTTATGCATTATAGGAACTAGTTCCTCTTTGAAAGTTTGATAGAATTCTGGTGTGAAACCATCTGGTTCAGGGCTTTTCTTTTTGGGGAGATTTTGTCTAATTGATGCTGTTTCAGTACTTGATATTGGTCTATTCAAGATTTCTAAGTCTTTCTGGCTGAGTTTTGGAAGGTATTGTGCTTCCAGATATTAGCCCATCTCTTCTACATTTTTATATTTTTGGGAATAGAGTTTTTTGTAGTAATTGTTGACAATCTTTTGTATTTTGTGGTATCTGTTGTTATTTCCCCATTATCATTTCTGATTGTAGTTATTAGAGATCTTGTTTTTCTGTTTCTGGTTAGTCTAGCCAAGAGTTTATCAATTTTATTAATCTTTTCTAAGAACCAACTTTTTGTTTTGCTGATCTTCTGAATAATTCTTACGTTTGCAATTTCATTTTATTGTGCTCTAATTTTGATATTTCTTTTCTTCTGCTGGGTTTGGGATTAGATTGTTCTTCCTTTTCCAGTTGCTAGAGATAGTCCATTAGGTCACTGATTTGCTCTTTTTCTGTTTTCTTGATGAAGGCATCTGATGCTATAAATTTACCTTTAAGGACTACCTTTGCAGTATCTCACAGGTTTTGATAGTTTGTGTCTTCATTATCATTTTGTTCCAGAAATCTAATGAGCTCCTTCTTGATCTCATCTATGATCCAGCTATCATTCAGCATAATGCTATTTAGTTTCCATGATTTTATTTGAGTATGAAGATTTTTGTTGCTGTTGAGTTCAACTTTTATTCTAATGATGGTCTGATAAGATACAGCAGATAATTTCTATTCTTTTAAATTTATTGAGGTTAGCCTTGTGACCTAAGATATGGTCAATTTTGGAAGATGATCAATGGGCTGATGAGAAGAATGTGTGTTTGGTTTTGTTAGGATAAAGTGTTCTATAAATGTCTATAAATGTCTGTTAAGTCTATTAGTTCTAGGGTCTTATTTAAGTCCATTATTTATTTGTTTAGTTTCTGCTTGTATGATCTGTCCAGTATTGCCAATGGGGTCTTAAAAATCTCCAACTATTATAGTGTGGGAAGATATCATATTGTTCAGATCAGTTAGGATTTGTCTTATATGCATTCGGATAGGGTGCATAGATGTTAACTATTAAAATCTCTTCAGACTGTGTGTTTCCCTTGACCAGCAGGTAGGGTCCATCTTTGTCTTGCATTATTTTTGTTGGTTTGAATCCTATTGTATCTGCATACAAGATTGCAACCCCAGCTTTTTTTTTTTTTTTTTTTTTTGCTTTCCTTTTGCCTGGAATACCCATCCCTTCACCCTGAGTATTGCTTTATCTTTTGAGGTAAGGTGAGTTGAGGTAGACAATAGATATCTGGCCTGAGTTTTTATATCCAGTTGGCCAGCCTATGCTACTTGAAAGGAGAATGCAAACTCTCACATTAATTGAGAGAATTGATAGATGTGGCAGAGTTTTGGTCATCTTGCTTTTCAAAAGTCTAGGACTTAATTTTATGCCTCTCACCATTGTGGAAGCTAGGCTTTGTTTTTTAATTTCTGGGTAGGTTTACTTTGGTGGTGTCCCCTCCTGTTGATTATGAAGAATGGGTCTGAGTATTTCCTGCAGAGCTGGTCAAGTCATGGCAAATTTCCTCAGCATGTGAATATCAATGAAGTATTTGATTTTTCCATCACAACTGAAATTCAGTTTAGCAGGGTATAGGATCCTCGGCTGGAAATTGTTTTGTTTGAGAGGGTTGAAGGTCAATGACCATCCTTCTCTGCCTTGAAAAGTTTTGGCTGAAAGATTTGCAGTCATCCTTATACTTTTCCCTTTGTAAGTAATACTTTTCTTATGTCTGGCTGCTTGCAGAAATTTCTCCATCATACTAACATTGGCAAAATTAATTACAATGTGTCTAGGACAGGCGTCCTCAAACTTTTTAAACAGGGAGCCAATTCACTATCCCTCAGACCATTGGAGGGCTGGACTATAGTTTTTTTTTTTTTTTTAAATGAACAAATTCCTATGCATACTGCACACATTATTTTGAAGTAAAAAACAAAATGGGAACAAATACAATTCATACCGTTTTATGTGGCCCATGGCCCGCAGTTTGAGGATGCCTGGTCTAAGAGATACGTTGTTTGGATTGAGTCATGCTGGGATTCTGAAACTATCTATGAAAATTTCTGTATCTTTTGCAATACTTGGAAAGTTTTCTGCCATAATGTCTTGGAGCAGAGAATTTGTGCCTTTGAGACCATCTTCTTCTCTATCAGGAATCCCTATAATTCAGATGTTTGATTTCTTGGAATGATCCCATAACTCTCTCAGGGAATATTATGTTCTTTTTCTCCATTTTTCTACCTCTTTGAATGCTAGGGATAGTTCAAAAGTTTTGTCTTCTTTGTCTGAGAGTCTTCCTTCACACTGATCAACTGTATTTCTGAGGGACATTACTGTATTTTGAAGCTCCTCAAATACCTTTTTCAATTGCTCATTAGGTCCATATCCTTGGTAACTTTGCCTTTGAATTCATTAATTTCTTGAGACAATTTGTGAACTATTTTTTGGTTCTCTGTTTCCATCTTTTCCTCCATTACAATTACCTTATTTGCCATTCATATTCTAAATTCTGTTCCTCACATTTCAGTAATTTCTCTGTGGATGAGATTCTCTGTTGTATTTTCTTTGACATCCCCAGGAGGCATTGATCTGCTGATTTTTTATGTTGCCAGAGTTCTTCAGTGGATTCCTCCTCATGAATATTTTCAGCTTCTTCCTCTTTTTCTCTTTTTTAATATGTTGATTATACTTTTTTAGTTGAATTGATAGGTTGTCCCTGATGAGTCCACTCACTGTTGCAGTGCCACTGCTGCACTGGAGGAGGCCAGAGATCCAAAGATAAGTCCACAGTCACTTAGACACCCACCTGCCCATCCAGTCAAGCTCAGAAAGCCTGACAGAGGGGAAGATCCAAAGTTCAGTCACAAGTCGAAGTCTTTGTAAGCACTGGGCCTGCCTAATAGAGCTCAGAAGTTGTCCTGAAGGGCAGAAAACAGAGCTGCCTGAGAATTCCTGAGGATCTGGAGATGGGTGCTTCACCCTCTCCCCACAAAAGCTTGGACTGCTGTGCTACTGTTCTCATGCTGTAGCCCTGTGGCCGGCAGACTTCCCAAGTTCTCAGCGAGTTCACCAAACACTCCAGACTCTACAGGGAGCCAGTCCTCCCAGCACAACTAGGGTTGGGGAAGAGCATCTGGGTGCTCAGGATTGTTGGGAAAATATTTGGTCTTTTGTGCCAGACAGAGTGGGGCCTCATCTCAGTGGTGGGACCTCAATAACGAAGGAGGACTGGGACTTAGCAACTGCTCCCCCATGGGATAAGGTGAGGAGACTTTTGAACCCAGTTCGCTGGCTGACTGGTCACGCACCATGGAGCTCCCATTTGGGGGAAGGGATCTCCCTTCTGCTGGCAGCTGGGCTCGTACCTGTTGTTTTTCTCCCACTTTCTTGTTTCTGCCACTTGATTCAGCCTCGTGATTGTACCACATGCAGTCCTCTCGGTGCAGAGATCCTCACATTCAGCTTCTATCTACTTCAGTCAAATATCTCTTCCTTTGGGCATGAGGCTCTCTACTTTTTAGTTTTAGTACAAGGGCTTCCTAGATTCCATTAAAGATGATTTCCATCTTAAGAGATTTTTGACTTCTCCTTCAGTACATTTTCTCCAGGAAGATTAAGTCATTTCACACAGTTCCTGTTTGAATGTGTGATTTTGAGTGTGAATAAGATACCATCAGATATCAACTGTGAACACCCATGCTCGTCCTAACTGAGCTGGCCCAAGCCCTGGGCCCTCGTGCTATGTAGGTCCATGAGTGGTTTGTGTCCAGGCAGGTACACCCACCTTTTTTACTATTGAGACTGCCCTGTGTCTTAAGTGACCCTGTCAGTTTGTTCTCATACACTTCCTGGGATCCACTGTGATCTGTAAAGTGCATTGTCCCTCCAGAGCCATGTTTTTCAACCTTTTTTTTTTTTTTATGGTACACTTTAGCCTATATTTAAACTTCCACAGTACATTTAAATTATGTTGATTTTTTAAAAAGACTAGAAAAATATACTTACAGGGGTGGGGGAAAAAATATATATACTTACAGTGCTTTGAACTTTTTTTGAAGATAATTTAAATAATGGTCTTTAAAAATTTGCATGGCACACTTAAGATCCTCTGACAGCACACCAGTTGAAAATCACTGCTCTAGAGTTATGAAAATTCAGATAACCTCCTTCCCCAATCACTTTCCTGGTTCCAAAACAGCCCCAGTCAAAGGAAAACCTTTGCTGGTAACAGTTACATGGATTTCCAAAGAAGGGGAATAAGTGCAGCTAAAAGGAATGAACCAAGAGAAGAAGAATGTTCTAAAAGATGCCAAGAGAGAGATGCGTGCTTGCCTCCGAGAAGCCAGTGTGTCCTCACAGCCAAAGGCACGCTTGGGCCCTGTCAGAGCTCTCTGGAAGGTCTGAGGCTTCTCCCAGAGGTTTGAGGACATAGGCAGCAGCCCACGTTCTCCTATTGACGTCAATGGTTTTACGGCCAGGGCTGTAGGCATCAGATCACTGTCATTCCCTTCAAAGGATGGATCAGAGAGCAACATAAGAAACTGGTTTCGGACTTGATAAGGCCCAGCTTTCCATCTTCTCCACTTTTCTATAATTCATACGAGATCAAAGAGAGGAACAAACCTTCTCCTGAGGATCTGGGCCTTTGTTGAGCTCTGAGCTCAACAAAACTTTACTAAACCATCAAATGGCTGTGTAGTAGGATAAATCAGGATAGTTATTTTATTTCTGACGGAAAGTTACAGAACTGATGATGGTTAAATCCATAGGAAGGATTGTCACATTCACTATTGACACAGTTGGCTCAGTCACACATTGTAGGTTTTCTGCAAAGGACCTTCTGATGCAAGAAATAGCTTTTACTATATTACATTTTCACATATCTTGCAAATGAGTGATTTTTTGGTTTTTCTGTTACATACGTTTTTACTACTATCAATTGTAACATCTTAGTAGATTCCACTTCAAATTTTACTGAATTAGTGTTTCTCAACATCTTTGAAAACATTCTCACCTGTAGTTGTTCCACAGAGACAATTTAGAGAGCCTCATTCTTCAGTCACTTCAACATTGACGTTGAGTCCGCAAATAAACAACTGAGCAGTATCGGTGACATTCATAGACTCACTAGGAGCCAGCAAAGATGCTTTGCAAGGCAAGATTTGCCTGGTTCTTTAATTAATTGCTAGTATTCTTCCTAATGTCCTTAACTCCTCAAGCAATTGTTATCTCCGAAAGGCTAATTGTTTTTAGTTTTATGATCTGGACATGCCTCTTTAGCAGCTACAATTAATTAGCTCACTATCGATATACAACTTTTCTTGCTTCACTAACAAATGACCTGCTTGATAATGTGGTTGTAGCGTCATTTTCATTTCATGCGTGAAGAATTCTATGATGAACTTCTGTTTTAAATTTTCTAATTTCTCTTACTATTGCTTTTCTGTGAGCAATATTGACAGTTGCTCACAATATTGTGATGGATATTGAATCTGATAATATCAGCTTCTGTTTTCTATCAACATAGCTCTAGTGTTACTGCATACTAAAGGATGCTTTTCCATTTGATTCAGTAACAATTCCACTGTGTCTTCAAAGTCCACTTTTCTAGTTTTGACATGATGGGTATGCAGTGATAAGAAAGTTAGGTGTTGTGGTATGGTATTATGTATGGCACTGAAAACTCGGTCAAGTTAAAACTGTGTCACTGATTTGTAGACAGCTTGAGACTCTGTCTCTCAAAAAATATATATTCCTTTCACTTTTTTTAAATATTGAAAAATATAAAAGCTATTCTTAGCTCAAGGCTGTACAAAAACAGGTGTTAAATTTGATTTGGTCCATGGGCCTTAGTTTGCCAACACATGTGGTCTAGATTCTCATTTCTATCATAGACCCAGGAAATTACTGACCCATGAGTAAAAGGAATATGAAACAAAGCAAGAGAGAAGTTTGGGTTTTATTTTTATAAGATCCCAGCTCATGTTTATGAGTTCAGAATTCAGCCCAGAATTTGGAACGAAGTGGGTGACATAGGATGAAAGTGTGAGCTACATAGCTGTCATATCCTTGCTGGAAACTCTACCAAGTACCCAGAATGCTTCCTCGGAGTGCTTGTTTGACACCTCATTTGTCTATTGCTTAAAATTTGTGACATGCAGTGTGGAAGTCTTTCTTAGACCATTTTCTTTTAGTGTCTATTCTATATATTTCAAGCTTCCTAATTTTTTTCCTTCCTCTCTTTGATTTTGCCTTCCTATTATCATGTATTGAATTTAAGATGGATTTTGTTCAGGTCAACAGCCCCAACTTGTTATGAAGTGAGTACTGTGTATTTTAACAGACATCCTTCTAAACTAAATCTAGGCCCTGCATCCCCCACAATTCTTATTTCCTGTTTTTTTCCCTTATTTTTTAAAGTGAGAATTCTGTCATTTTCTCAGTTTTGTCCTGCAGTTTGACTACTGGAAAGTTTCTTAAGATGATAACTCCCAGGGAAGTTTCTTCTCAACTTTGTCACAGGGACATCACTTCCTTTCTCACCTTTGCTATGTTGAGACTCCCCTAAGCTGAATTCAGAGGTGAGGATGCTTACTCTTGGTATTTCTCAAGTCTGTATGCTCCCAGGGTGGAGTGTGAATCCTTCTGTTATAGGCCATTAATTCTGTTGTTTTCTGGGTCTGACTCAAGGCCTTTTGTCCTGGTTGAGAAATAAGGGGTGGGGTGAAAGGAACAACAATGCCTAAATACCGCAGGTCAGCGTCTCAGCCTGTTTTAAAGGAGCCTATACTGGCCCGGGAAACACATACTTGTTCCTGTGAAGACTAAATTCTAGTTGTTTACATTTGCATTCCAAGTATCAGCTCACTGTACGAACTGTCTGCCCTGGTCAGAGTCATATTTCCAAGGTACAGAGAGAAATGGCTGGGTTCCTTGTTCTTTGTCAGATTCTTGCCAACATTATAACTTTCAGGGGAATTAATACCCCACTGATGATACATTAGCCAAGTGGACACTTTGTGTCCAACAAGTGTTTTGCTTAAAACCTGTATGAAGCCATTTTGGGGGACTGGCCTGAATAAGTTGAGAACCTTAAAGGCTGATTCGTATGAATGTTTCTCCAAGGAGCCGAGTGATATTACTGATGGGAGAGTACATTCAGGATACATAGTCAACATTGTATTACTATTATTTTCCAAGGGGTTGAGCAATATTGCTGATGGCGAATGCGTGAAGATGCATAGCCAACGTTGTATTACTATTTTAGTGCTATTACCATGACCGTTGTAGTAATAATTAATGACTAGTAATGATTTGACCCTGGAGTAGATGGCTAGAATGGGAACAAATAGTAAGCTTTTAAGTTTTTCCTCTGGTATTGAAGTATAATTTACAAATAATAAAATTCACTCATTTTTAAGCTTATAGTTTAATGAATTAGTGATTATTCATAGTTGTGTAATTCCTATAAAAAAATTCCCTCACATGGTACTGACACAAAAACAGAGAGGTAGATGTCTGGAACAGAATAGAGAACCAAGAGATGGATCCACCTACTTACCGTTATTTGATCTTTGACAAACCAATTAAAAACATTCAGTGGGGAAAAGATTCCCTATTTAACAAATGGTGCTGGGTGAACTGGCTGGCAACCTGTAGAAGACTGAAACTGGACCCACACCTTTCACCATTAAC
>CAUYPK010040031.1:0-14188 GCA_963574355.1 Loris lydekkerianus | reverse complement strand
TAGGGTTACAGGTGCTGGTTGTCTAGATGCTTCCAGTTTATGACAATTAATTGAATTATATACTTATGATTTGTATACTTTTCTATAAGCATATTGTACAGCAATACATTTGTAATCATAAAATAATGAGATGTTGAACTTCATTAAATTTTTCTCTGCATGTATTGATATAATTTCACTGAAGGATTCTTTTCAAATGTTGGACCATCCTCATGCTTCTGAGATAAAACCTTTCCTGGGAATGTTAAATGAACTTGTTGATTTGGGTTATGATTTTTATGTCTTCCAAGTGGTAAAATATGCCTATAATTTTTTATTCTTTTTTCATACAGTTTTTGAATAGTGGATAAACTATAAGCTGGGCAGTTTCATACGCTTTTCTACTTCATAGAATAGCTAGAATAAGATAATAAACATTACCAATAATTTAGTAGAACTCACAAATCATCTAGATTTGAGTCTTTCTTTTGGTGGGGGAAAAAGATTCAACAATCCTTTCTATCCATGTATTGTCTATCAGAATGTCAGAGTTTTCTATTTCTTCCCTCAGTTATAACATTTTCTAATTTTCAAAAGATGTGTCCATTTTGTCCAAGTGTTCAAGTCTATTACCATAATTTCCTCTCATAATCACATGATTTTATTATTTTACTGTTTTAAACTCTTACCCACCTGTCATTTATTTTGAGGTACTGTGATCTTGTCGTTCTAACTTTTTTTTTTTTCACATGACCACACAGTTGCCTCCCGCATGGCTTATTGTATAATGTTTCTTTTCCTCAGGGAACCTGACTGATGTCAGAGGAAGAGCTGTGAGTGGCAGTTCTATTGTTCACTAGAACATCAATGGAACAAGAGGTGCCCAGACAGGGAAGATGTGAGCCCCCTTGCCTTTTCCTCCACTGAGAAAACAGAACAAAAGATGAAACAAATAAATATCCAGATAAGCAGGCCCAGACAGACCCCTGCCAGCCTATATCTCCTGATAGAGGGACCCACTGGGGAGCCAGTCGCTTGGGATCAATCACACAGCAGGGAGCTCAGCAGAGGCATCTATTGCCACAATTGAGAAATGAGATTGTTAGAACAACAGAGCTGGTAGCCCTATGTTTTCTCCCTCTGTATTTTATTCTGCAATGTCACAAAGTCAGAAAGCACCTGCTACTTAATTTTCAGGGGCACTACTTTGCAGCTGCATTTGGGAAAAATCTAGGGCTCCAGATAGGGACTTCTCACCCTCCACAGCAGCAGGGAGATGTCTGGTCTCGGGACTGGGAGGGGGGGTCCCTGACAGGAACCTTCCCGTGGCGTGGGCAAAGCGGAGCATACTGAGAAAACCGAATGTCACAAGTCCAAGACATGAATGCCTGGGTTGCTTTTAGAGTATTCAAGTGAGGAGTGGAGTAATAGAAGGGAAATACATTCCCTCTGGCGTTCATCAGGAGGAACAGGGAGAAAAAAAATTAACCTTTAATAATGGCATAAATATACTTCCCTTAGGACCAATCGAACCTAAGGGAGTGGATCTAGACCACTCCTGAACCAATGACAGATCACTAGGAAACTCATGCCTTGATTGGCTTACATCCGCCTTCTTTGGCCAATCACAGTCAAGGGGGGTGGGGCCATTGTGACACCAACACACTCAAAGTTGAGTTCCTCAACCAAACCACACTGGGAAGAAGGAGCAAGTGACTACATGCTGGAGAAGCAACCCACAGTATTCACGACAGAATTCTTTTTTAAACTTTGGAATACTCTTTAATCATGATAAAATATATACAACATAAAATTTACCATTTTAACCAAAGTGTACAAGTCAGTGGCATTAATTACATGACCAATGTACAAACATTGTCACTATACCTTTCCAAAACATTATCACCCCCAAAGGAAACTAACCGTGAGGCGAGAACTCCTCATTCTCCTTTGCCCCCTCCTCCTAACTATACTCTGCTTTCTCTGTTAATCGGCCTAGTCAAGATTTATATAAGTGGGGTCATACACTATTTGACCTCTTGTGCCTGGCTTACTTCACTTAACATGTTTTCAAGGTGGATCCATGTTGTGGCATATACCAGAACTTCACTCCTCCTTATGGCTGAATAATATTCCATCATATGTAATGTATATAACACATTCAGCTTATCCAATTACCTGATGATGGAAACTTGTTGTTGTTGTTTTTTCCCACCTTTAGGCTATTGTGAGTAATTGCTAGGCAGGGACTAAATCTGCAGGTGGCTGATACAGACCCAGAGGGCAGTGTTGGGGGAGAAGCTTGGGGGGGAGAGGTAACAGGGGGGGCAGGAATGAAAAGGAAATAGCACCCGTCAATCATGTGTATCAATCATCTGGTAACATCTCACTCCCAACAAAACCCTCCCCTGACCAGGCCAATAAAAGGAAACCACTTGGGGGATCCTTAATTGCCAGAGACTGGCCCTTTCCCCTTTCTGGGACATACTTTTGCTTTGTACATCTTCCTTCTTTTCCTCAATGAAAGCTGTCTGTGTGGAATTGCTTCCTGTCTATGATCCTGCTTGTTATTCTTCTAAGCCCAGGGGTCAAACAATCAGGACAACAGTCCACTAAGAGGCTGGTCTTGATACAATGCTGCAATAAAAATTGAAGCATAGGGATCTGAGTTCCTGTTCTCAATTCTTCCTGATATGTAACTTCTATTAGAATTGTTGACTTTAGATTCTTGAGGAACTACCAAATGTTTTCCACAGAAGCTTCACCAACTATGATTCCCATAGGCAATGAACACTATCGAGTTCACTGATATTTTCTTCTGCTCACTGAAATATGCCGCTAGACACTTCCAGAATATTTTTTATTTTATTTATTGTACTTCTACCTCCAGAATTTTTGATTTGTTCTATTTAATGATTTCTATCTCCTTTCTTATACCCTTGTTTTTCACATTTATTTCATCTCTATTTCCTTTAGTTCTTCACTCATGGTTTTCATTTTTTCTGTAAGTCTATTTAATACAGTTGTTTAAAGTGTAGTCAGTCTAATGTCTAGTCTTCCATAAAGAGCATTTTTTAAAATTTATTTTCTTCCTTTGAATAGACCATACTTTCCCATTTATTTGTATGCCTTTGAATTCCTTTTCTTGGAAATTTAGCATTTCTATATTATAATATGGTAATTCTGGAAATGGGATTCTCTCCCTTAGAGCTTACTGTTTTTTTGATGATTGTTGAAGACTGTTGTAGTCTGTTAGGCAACTTTTCCAAACAATTTTTGCAGAGTATTCAATTTCATGTGCAACCACTGAAATCTCTGTCCCTTAGCTTGTGATAAATTTCTATTTTGATGGATGTTGCCTTGCATTTCAGGAGCATTTTTTAAGCTGCCTTTTTTTTTAATTTCGCATTCACTTTATTGTTATAAATCTTTGTTTTGTCAGAGTTCTGAAAAAGTTGGTTCTGACAGTTTTTGCTTGTTTTCAATGTTTCTATGGGGAAACAAAGTCTTAAAGCTTCTACTCCACCATTTTACTAGTGTCCAAGTCAACAGAATCCTTCCAAAGAGTGACTCTGCAGTGATGCTTAATAGTGCCAAGGTAAGCCAAGGTCAAGCATCTGAAGAACCAGCACTTTACCTGAATTCCAATTCTAGGTAGTACAAGTATCTGTGATTGGTTAATTTGCTTTGTGCAAGATGCCCTCCTAATCCAGTAATAGTCTTGGCTTCTAAAAGTGTAGAGGAAGAAAGTGTAGGAGGCCCTCATAGTTCCTGGAACGTAGGAAATATTCAATGATATTGAATTTAATGCTTTTCATTATCACCACTTATTATTAATTAATCAATATCACCTCACTTCTAAAGCTGACACTGACTCATCCACCCCATTCTTCCATTGTAACAGTCAGAGCAGGCAACACGAAGGAGCTGGTTAAGACCTGGGTTTAAAAAGAGACAGAACTGCAGCCAAATCCTAATTTTTCACTTATTAGCTCTGTGATTCTGATTAGGACACCAAGTTCTCCATTCTCAATCCCCTATTCAAAATAATGATGATGATTCTGCATTGCAACTCCTTGGGCTACTTTGAGGATGAAATGATCAACAATTAGTACCTAGCACATCATAAGCTCTCCATAAAAGTCAGTGTTGATGTCAATTCCCCTGCCCATGGCCATGGGTTCACTCTTCAGACTTGATAACTGGCCTTATTTCTCACGTGCTTCTCACAGGTGCGGGTGGAACTGTTTTCTTTTTCTGCTTCTACCTGCTCCTGTCCCCTGTGATCAAGTCTCAGTTTCATCCAGTCCTGACCTGGGGTCTCATTCATGAAGTGTTTTGGAGGGACCAAAACATGACCCCTCATGGAGCTCAATGCCAGCACTCTCTCCCCCAAGCAGCACATCCTGCCTCCTAACCCCTGTATCTCCACCCTTAGTAACTCCTTTTCTAAGCTGTGAAATGTTCCACAAGTCCCTTCTGACCATTCTTAGGCACTTCTCCCTTATGTCACCCAAGAGAGCACAGTTGGGGGTAGGGTGGGAGAAGGATGGAATTTTTAAGAGAGTGACCCATTTTCCCCTCCAGTGTGTCTCTTTGTCCTCCTAACTCCTACAACCTCCCTCTTCAATCATCCAGACTTTTTTTGTATTTTGAGTTTCTAAAGTCTACAGAGAAGAAAAATGGCTCAGGCATATATGAGTATAATAGATTTAGTAGTATCCAGAAGGATATGAAGGAGAATTTTCCATGCTGTTATGCCTCAAACTGAGTAAGAACATCTTAGTCTAGGGCAGTGGTTCTCAACCTTCCTAATGCTGCAACCCTTTAATACAGTTCCTGTGGATCGCGACCCACAGATTGAGAACCACTGGTCTAGAGGGAGGGATTGAGAGTTGGGATTTTAAAAGTCTCTCAAAAGAGAAACTTGCTCCTTCCTGGGTAGAAAATAACAGAACTTTTAGTTAGATTTAAGATAATTAAGAGCCAAGGGGAAAATTTGTCCCATTTCCCAGGTACAGCCCCTGTGCAAATTCAAGGGCTCAAGGAACAAATGTCATGTGTAGTATTCAGGGAACAGCATAGACCTGAAAGGCTCCTGGAAACCACAAAAGAGATGACCTGGCAGTGGCCTAAGTGAAATGACCACTGAAGACAGGTGGGGCCAAAAGCAGCTGCACAGGGACTACTGTGAACAGATAACACTAAGGCTTTTGACACCCAAGCTTAGAACCCCAAAAGCATGTCCAGACCCAATAAAACAGAGGAAGCTCAACTTGACTGAAGTCATATGCATGCTCCCTCAGCTAAATGGAGACTCAATGTAAAAATTAAGTTACAGGAAAACTGTGACATTTCTTACCTTCCTGAGTTTGAGCTGCTACATAATAATCTTTAGAAAGGCCATGGCCTATCACTTCCGTTTGTTAGTTTGATTTTTTTTGCATTAGAAATAACCTGATGGCTGGCCAGCAAGGGGAAGAAACAGCTTCCAGGGCCAAAAGCGCTGCATGGAAGGTCACCCTGATCAAAGCCACCTACTGTCACTCTGACCCTGCCTGAAGGCCTCGTGTGGAGCCCCCATTGGTCAAGTCCAGCAGCAAGCAGAGGGCAAGAGGGCCTGGGCGAGGCAGTCCATGCCTGTAAGCTTACTGGGCCTGGAAGCAGGGTGGAGATGGGTGGAGAATGCACCAGGGTAGCAGAGGGAATATATCCAGAATACCACATGACATTCCCTCAGAGAAATGAACAATTGAAAAGATGGTTTTATTGACCTGATCTTCCTTCAGGAACTGAAGAAGAGCTAAGGACGTGATGGAGACAACCTTGGTCATTTGCAGAATCTCTTGTCCAAGGAAGAGAGATGGAGGATGGAGCCAGGAAATGAGCCAGAATCTTAGAAAATGCATAGTGAATCATACAAGAAAAATAAGGTTGCTAACAGCAACAACAACGAAAATGAAGCAAGAAGTCATATGTGGGAATAGCAAGATCACTCTGTGAAGCTTGGACTTCCCATTGGGTTAAGATTCTCTTTGAGATTCACCTTCCCTGTGAGGATGGGTTTGGGTATGTGCCACCAAACCTATCCAAATCTTTCTGTTTGCCAGAGCAGCCCCAACCATATGAAAGAACTGCACTGTGGGTATCCTCAGGGATGTCTCAGGATCTAGACATGTGTCCAGTTGAATCCAGTTCAGAGAGCTGCTTAGGGAAATATGGACTTGTGTTGTGTTGAATTGCAATCAACTAGTTAACATAATATTATGCAATTTAATTGTTTCTAATTTGCAATTATTGGAGCCATTTTTTTTTAAATCTCTCAAACATTTTTGTAGACCTCTGAGAAGCTAAGCGAAGGATAGCAAGGGGAACTATCTAAGTGTCCCGTTTCCCAGGTACAGCCATGCTGCTGACGTGGCCTGGAGCAACCTATTCAGATGGAAGCTTGAGAGTGGAAGGCTCTAAGAGAGAACTTGCTAGGAATAGACAAAGTGCCTAACTGATGGACCAGATTGAGAGAGACTTTCAGATTGCTCACAGATATGGAAAGAATAAGTCACAGAACATGGAAAGCTAATCAATTTACTTTAGAAGAGTTAATCGTTTACTTCTAGAAAAATTATTGTACAATAAATGCAGTATAGCCATAGAACACAAGTAGCTTAAACTGTGAACAATATTTACATAATCATGGTAATGTAAGCGTAGAATATTGATTTAACCAAAAATTATGATGATGTATTGAGATAGTAGGAGACAGAACACACTTGCAAAGCTTGATGTTTGAATACTAAGAGCTCATCTTTCATAGTAGAAAAGAGAGAGATACTAGATACATTTATTTTATTTATTTTTTTTATTGTTTGGGATTCATTGAGGGTGCAAAGAATTAGGTTACACTGATTGTATTTGTTAGATAAAGTCCTTCATATAATTGTGTACCACTCCCAAGAGGTGTGCCATACACCATGACCCCCCATCCCTATCCCTCCCACCCCGTCCCCACTTGCTCATGTCCCTATCTCCTTTGTATTACCTCATCTACTGCCTTCATATTAGAATAGAGTACATTGGATTCTTGATTCTCCATTCTTGTGATGCTTTACTAAGAAAAATGTGTTCCACCTCCATCCAGGTTAATACAAAATATGTAAAGTTTCTATCTTTTTTAATGGCTGAATAGTATTCATATACCACAGCTTGCTAATTCATTCCTGGGTTGGTGGGCATTTTGGCTTTTTCCACATTTTGGCAATTGTAAATTGAGCTGTGATAAACAGTGTAATGCAAATGTCCTTATGATAAAAAGGATTTTTTTCTTCTGGGTAGATGCCTATTAATGGGATTGCATGATAAAATAGGAGGTCTAATTTGAGTTCTTTGAGGATTCTCCATACTTCCTTCCAAAAAGGTTACATTAGTTTACAGTCCCATCAGCAGTGTAAAAGTGTTCCCTTCCCTCCACATCCATACCAGCATCTTCAACTTTGAAACTTTGTGATGTGGGCTATTCTCACTAGGGTTAGGCGATATCTTAGAGTAGTTTTGATTTGCATTTCTCTGATGATTAGCAACAATGAACATTTTTCCATATTTTTGTTAGCCATTCATCTGTCTTCTTTAGAGAAGGTTCTATTCATCTTGATGACATATGGGATTGTTGAGTCATTTTTTGTTGATTAATTTGAGCTCTCTGTAGACCCTAGTTATCAAGCTTTTGTCCGATTTATAATTGCGAATATCTTTTCCCAATATAAAGGTTGTCGGTTTGCTGTGGTTGTTGTTTCCTTAGGTGTACATGAACTTTTCAGTTTGATTAAGTCCCATTTGTTTATTTTTCTTCATTTTGTATGGAACCAGAAGAAACCCATCATATAGCCAAGGCAATTCTTAGTAATAAAAACAAAACCAGGAGTATCATTCTACTAGACTCTTGGCTATACTATTTAATATAAGGCCATAGTGACCAAAACAGCATGGTATTGGCACAAAAATAGAAACATTGACATTTGGAACTCAATAGAAAACCATGAGATGAAATTAACTTCTTACAGCCATCTGATCCTTGATAAACGAAACAAGAACATACACTATTATATTCAATAAAGGGTGCTGGGAGAACTGGATAACCTAATGTAAAAGACTGAAACTGGACCCACACTTCTCACCACTTACAAAAATTGATTCAAGATAAAATATTTAAATCTAAGACATGAAACAAGAAAAATCCTTGAAGAAAGTGTTGGGAAAACACTGGAAGATACAGGCCTGGGGAAATATTTTATGAAGACTTCTGTGGCAATTGCAACAACAAAAATAGATAAAATTTTAAAAAGAGATGTTGGGTTAAGTCTAATATTTAAGAATATGGAGGCAAACATCAGAAGACTGTCAGGAGCTGAGTTTGCCAAGTGCAGGTTAATATCTAACCATGAACAACAAGAGGTAAACCTGGCCATTGGGGAAGCAGAGTTGGCAAGCCCTATACTCTAACCAGGTTTTCTTTAGAAGATTTCTGCCTGGCCAATCTCCCAGAATATCCACTGCAATTATTTTTCTCCCTGACAGACTCATCTTCTCACTAGATATTTAGAGGATTAGAAGGAAAATCTCAGTGGAAACCATAGGGTGGCACAGGCGTTCCTCATGTCCACATTCTCTACCCCCCCTGAGAGTTAAGAGGACACAGTTACTCAGAGAGCCCAGTGGGCAGCTCTCTGCCACCTTCAATTCAGGCCGCCAGTGTCACCTTACTGGGTTCTGAGCTGTCTTCCCAAGATTGCCCTTGGGCCCCAGATGCTTCACAGTTTGCTCTGCAGAGGACCTGAGACAGCTGAGACTCTCTTGAGACACTGCTGAAGGTTTTCCTGGAGAAAGTCCACATCCAGTGTCTACTCAGCAGTCTACAATTGGGGCATCTTTGTAGGCCATTCCAGCTTCAGAACATCCTGCAGGATTGGCTGAGGCCTCTGCTGGGACTCAATTAAGTTCAGCTGCTTTCTTCCCCTGCCCAGGGTTGCTCTCCTCTGCTATGTTGTTCCTGAACACACTGCCTGATAAGCCACCAACATGCAGGTTTCCATCTCAAGCCCATTTCCAGAGAAACAGTGTCATTCCCATTCTACGTACCAAAAAGGGAAAAGGATATAGAAGACTAGTAGGTCTTTTTTATAGCATGCATATATAAACATACACACACACACACACACACATATACACATATAGTTTGTATTTATATATATATGTATATGTGTGTATAAGTATTATATATATATGTAGTTTGTATTTATATATGTCTGTGGATATATATATTATTTTGGATTAACATAAGGGTACATAGGATTAGGTCACATTGTTTGCATTTATAAAATAAAATTCAGATCGAAGCTGGATCCTTCACCTAGGAAGTGAACTGTATACCCCTACATCGTACCTGTTAGGTGACAGCTCCCCTCTCATCCCCTCCCCCCACTTCTTGAATTTAACTGTGTTTTTTTCTCGTGTGGGCCTATACTTGCTATCTACTAGTTTCAACTTAGTATTGAGTACATGGGATGCTTGCTTTTCCATTTTTGATTCAGCCATTAAAGTTAAAAAAGATGGAGACTTGCATCTTTTGTATTTACTGGATGAATTTGGGCTGGTAGGTCTTGAGCGATGAATACTACAGGTGATGCACCTGACTTCCATTGGTTAGAAGCCAATCCCACAGCTGTGCTTAATATCCACAGGGCAGGAGAATAGTCTAGCAGTGTCCCCTGGAATCTGGTGACCATGTAGCTGTCTCTACCACTTACATCTCACCCCACACATACCTGCATGCACACCAGTGTGTAACACTGTGATTAATAAGAAATATATATTTTGTCCATGTTCCTGGTTCCTGGCACAGCCCTTGGAATTCCCTAAGGGGTAGGAGTGAGAGGAGCACATTTTATTATTCATAATAGGCCCCTTTCAACCATACCCAAGTTTATGTTAACAAGGTGATTCTTGAAGGATGGTGCTCTTTGGCAGAGAAGCCAACCATGTGATTAGAGGCTGGAAACTTTCAGCCTTACCCCCTTGATCTCCGGAGAACAGAGAGGGGCTAAAGACTGAGATCAATCATGTGGTCAGTGATTTAATCAATCACACTTATGTAACAGAGCCTCTGTAAAAACCCTAAATAATGGAGATGGAGAGATTCTGGGTTTGGGGAGCACATGGAGGGGCTGGGAGGGCAGCACACTTGGAGAGGGCACAGGGGCTCATGCCTCCTCATACCTTGCCCTGTCCAGCACAGATTCATCTGCTCCTGCATTGTATTCTTTATAATCAATTTGTGATATTCTGCAAAGCAAATGAAGCAATCAACAGAGTAAGGAGACGACCTGCGGAATAGGAGAAAACAGTTGCAAACCATACATCTGATGAGTCTTTGGTATCCAAAATATATAAGGAAATGAAACAATTCAATATCAAGAAAACAAATGATCCAATTTTTAAAAATGGGCAAACAACCTGAAAAGACATTTCTCAAAAGAAGACATACAGATGGCCAACATGTAGATGAAAAATTGCTCAACGTCACCAATCATCAAGGAAATGCAAATTAAAACTGCAATGACATACTGCTGCATGCCTGTGAGAATGGCCACAGTGAAAAGATGCAAGATAAGTGTGGGTGAGGATGTGGAGAGGAGGTAAATCTTACATACTGTTGGTATGAATGTGAATTAGTACAGTCGTTATGGAAAATAGTAGGGAGGTTCCTCAGAAGATTTAAAATAGAACTGCTATGTGGACCAGCAATCTCAAAACTGTGTGTATAACCAAAGGATATGAAATCAATAGGTTGGCTCCTGATCAGAGCTGGCAGGGACCCTGATTGGACATGTACAGGAGGGTACCCCACCACTCCCGTGGGTGCTGGGCCAGCCAGGTTTCCAGGACAGCAGCTGCCAGAAAGGGGGCCAGGAAAGAATTGACAATGGGGCATGCCAAAATTCTGTGCATCATAAGGGAGTTGTTTTGTTTTGTAGCTAGCATAGGAGAGTTGGAAATTCTTCATGGAGATGATCCAAGCCCCAAGCAATGGTATAGATTAGGAAGGGAAGGCAGGTGGGCCTGGGGTCTGGTGTGTTTCCTCCCCGTCCAGGAACTGTCAACCATGAGGACTCAGTCTCACTGGAGGACAGCAGTCACTGACCACCCACCATCACTCAGGGCAGGAGTGACAGGTGACCTCTAGGAGTGAAGTGGTTCCTCCGCCCCTTTAAGGGGCCTGGGCATGGAGGTGGGGAAGTCATTCACACAGAGAACTGGGCCTCCTCCCATCACACCGCGGGGACCCAGGCCCATCACCACTGCGGGCAGTGCTGGCAAGGGTACTTCTTGTCTTTCCTCCCGTGTGGGCCTCTGTCCTGTCCATCCCTGCCCAGAAGCCATGGGTATCCTGGCTGTGGGCACTTTGGCCCTTCCTCGGTCCCCCTGGGCCTGGGGGAAGCTCACCTGTATGACACGGTAACTGACCACCATGTGTCACTTTCTCCCCTTGGGCACCTTCCTCTGAATCTGTTCCTGTTTTCTCACATTCCCTCTCTTCTCTCCCTCTCCCTGGTGCTGTGCATTTGCTTCTCTCTTTTGTCTTTTATTTTCTCTATTGCTGTGTATCTATTTCTATTTTTTTTCCTTCCCCTCAGCCTCTCTCAAAGAAGGTGGAAAGTGAGGATAAGTCTCCCTTAAGAAGTGAAAAGACTCAGAAGAGGCACAGAAAGGGGCAGGTATATCAGACCCTTGCTATCTTTATCTACTTCAGGCATTCGAAGGACTTTGTGACACTTGAAGGGAAGCACGCAATTTGGCCCTAGAATGGGAGGCCGGGCTCATCTGTTATCATCCCCTGGACTCAAAAAGCCACCTGGAGTGAGCGGTGGTGCCATCTGAGCTTGGCCTCTGAGAAGGAGGGGCTTCCTCTCCTCCCAGGGGGCTGCCTCCTCCTGACGGATCAGACCCTCTCCAACGTCCAAGCATAGCTCTGCCCTGATTGGATGAGGCCCTACATTTGGTCTATTTTTTGCATATGATACAGCATTTGACCTCTATATTCCAATTTCTATATCTGGTGTGAAGTTGTCCTGTCCCTGGAAAGTAAGTCACCCTCCAGGGTAATGTGGGGAAAGGGCAGCCCACAGGCTTCAACCTGTGTCAAAGCTCAACTGTTGGAAAGAGAGGACACCTGGCATGTTTCAATTTACCCACCTCTCCTCGGATCCTACAAAAGCACTGTGAGATGGCCACAGGAAGCTGAGCTGTCTCAGTTGCCCCAATGAGGCCACAGAGTCAGCTGCCTTCTTCAGGGGCCATGTTCTATCCAAGGCTGCAGCCACCCTCCAGCCTCTCCAGTCACTGCAGAAGTCATGCTCCCTCCTGGAGAGTGATGTCTCACCACTCTGAGAAGATGACCTGGCCACCCTGGGGTCCCAGAGTGTGGCTGAGGTTCTGCTGTGACCTGGGGCCACAGTCCTAGTGGCCATTTCCTCTCGTGTTCCTTTGCTCCTAATTAAGTCCTCAGTTGGGGAAAAATACATTTATATCCACCCAAAACAGACTACAGGCAGAAAGAAACATGTATCTGGTCCAGTGAGGTTGTCTTTCTGGGAAAGAAATTACCTCTACCCAACTCTAGCAAAGCCTATACCTAAATTCTCAACAGGAAGAAGCATGTCTAATTTCCAGAAGAGGAAACTGAGGCTCAGAATGCTGAAGAGTCTTGGTGGAGGTCACACAGCAGCCGACAGGTAAGCACAGAGCCCGGGCCAGTGCCAGTCAGCCACGTGCCCCCACCACAAGCTGCCTCCACCCCACGGCAGGGATGGAAGCACTACCCCAGCAGACACCCCGCATGGGAGTAAATCCTTCAGGGAGGGATGATCCCGGAAATAACAGTTTTCTTCCCTAAGAATGTTTCCCATAGGCTTGGTTTTTTGTTTGCTATCGTGAGGACCAAAGGAAAAAATAACTGCAAACTTGCAACGCAAGGCATGTCATGAACAGGCGCCTTTCTGTAGCAGTGCCCTCTCCTCTGGTCTGTACACACACACACACACACACACACACACACACACACACACGAGGCAGACCCATCAATACTAGGCAGGCAAGCGCAGGGCACGCACTGGCTCCTCTCGTGCCTTCTGCAGATCCTGGATGAGAGCAGACTGCAGCAGGTCTTCCCAGCCGCAGAGCAACCCTGGTGCTCTGCAGCCCTTTCTAATCATTTCCCCAAATCTGGGGCTCCAAGGAAGACAGCAGCAGGCCGACTTAGTTATCCATGGGTTGGGGACCAAGCCCAGCCGGCCATCCTGGGTTTGGTAATAAAGACAGAATCTCCAGCCAGCAGGAGCCATGCTGGCAGAGTCCAAACCTCCAGAGCATATTATACAAAATGCCATTTTCCCTAGAAATTGAATCAGCATCTTTTCTTTTTCTTACCGTTCTGAAATCTTCCCCATCTCCCCTCAACTCTCCCTCCCCACCCAGCACCACACAGGCATACCTGCTGATCAGGCAGCTGCTTCTAGGTGCTAACTTAAGAGGATTTGGTTTTTTTCAGGCTCATAAATTTAAAAGGAGATGGAAGCCAACTTGAGGGGATTCCTATTAGCCAAAGATGGAGCAATCCAAGCATCAAAAAGAATAAGCTCTATAATGGATGAAAACATATTAAACATATAAAATCCCTGAATTTAAAAACATCTGTCACTAAACACAAGGTATATGGGAACTCTCTGAATAACTTTTCAGCAAATCTAAAACTATTCTGAAATAAAAAGTCTATTAAAAAAAAATAAAAGTCAAAAGCACAATAGGTCACATATTATGTGACTTTTTATATGGAACATCCAGAATAGGCAAATACACAGAGGCAGATCAGTGGTTGCCAGGGACTGGGGGAAACGGGAAATGGGAAGGGACTGCTTAGTTGGAATGGGGTTTCAATTTGGGGCAATGAAAAAGTTCTGGAAACAAATAGTAGTGACATTTGCACAACACTGTGAATGAATTTAATACCACTAAGCCTTACACCATGGAATATTATGCAGCCTTAAAGAAAGATGGAGACTTTACCTCCTTTATGTTTACATGGATGGAGCTGGAACGTATTCTTCTTAGTAAAGTATCTCAAGAATGGAAGAAAAAGTACCCAATGTACTCAGCCCTA
>CAUYPK010040030.1:0-18835 GCA_963574355.1 Loris lydekkerianus | reverse complement strand
AAAGGAATGTCTCCAAGGTCCCTTAGAGCAACCTATACAAGCAACAGGCTGCATACACTACCGAGGAGGCTGCTGTTTGCAGCCACTGCACACCAGGCCCCCATGAGGAAAGGAGCATGGTCGGCTTAATTAGCTGCAGGAGAAGATCCCTCAACGAACCTTTGAGAGGCTATGCAAGGTGCCATTGGACTCATCTGAAAGCTCCCAACTACCTGCTTGCAGATACTTATCAGGCTCAAAGCAAGGCGGCCTTCCATCAGAAGTGCCTCCCTCCACCTGTGGCCCACATGACACTTATGGGGCTTGACTTACTCGGCAATAGTCAGTTCAGCTGACCTACCTGGTTGCAGAAAGTGGGAGTGTCCACTGAAAACCACTTACCAGCTGTGTCCTAGCTTTCCCATTATCCACGGGTGGCTGACTGTATTTGAGTCCACCTCTATGCCCTCAGTGATGAAAACCCACATCATACAGAGGCCCCAAAATGTCTTTAAAAAGCCTAGACTGAGCTCACCTGTCAGCTCCAGCACAGGACAACATCTTATTGATGCGGATAACATGGAAGGGGTGAAGCCGTACTCGGATATGAAAGCCATCTTTTCCACAACTTTTCACCATGTACTTGTTGGCACAAATACGAGCAGCTTCCAGGGCTAGGCAGGGGGAAGGACGATAGCAGTGAGAGAAGATAATGGGAAAACCCTTACACATGGTCATCCCCAACCCTCAAGAGGAAGTGTTTTGGCCCAGAGTTTTATAAAAAGGCTCATGCTTTGGGCGACACCCGTAGCACAGTGGGTAGGGTGCTGGCCAGATACACCAGAGGCTGCTGGTTCAAACCTGGCCCTGGCCAGCTGAAACAATGACAGCTGCAACAACAACAAAATAGCCAGGCATTTTGGCAGGCACCTGTAGTCCCAGCTACTTGGGAGGCTGAGGCAAGAGAATGGCTTAAGCCCAGGAGTTGGAACAAAACTCATACTTCGTGAACTGCCAACTCCAGAACGGTCCATTCTGAGTTAGGCTGAGTGAGCAACAAGCACACAGGAAGGATGGGGGTGACTGATTAAGAATCTCACCTTCAGAGGAGAGCTGCTCGTATTCATCTGACACCATGTGGCCACAAAGTGGGAACTCATCCACTTTTGCCTTCTTCCGCCCCAGGTCAAAGATGCGAATCTTGGCATCTGAAAAGGGGTCGGGGTTAAATGTGTGGGGTTACACAGACAGCTGAATCAGCAGGTCAAAATAGCTTGGAAGCACTCCCACTACTTACCAGGGACACCTCGACAGAAACGAGACTTGGGGTATGGCTTGTTCTTACAATACCGGTAACTGCAGATGGGAGGAAATTCCATGTTAGTTTTCATAAGCAAACTCAAAAGCACTTTCATTTGAAGAACTACCCACACAAAAAACAGCGCAAATAGTTTCCTTTATTCCTGGTTTTCAAGTTCCTATAAAGCCAACACCTTGAAAAGCTCTCCCAGTTTAAAAAAAAAAAAAAAAAAAAAAAAAAAAAATTGCCACATGAGAGTTGCTCAGTTCAGGTGACCTGACTAAAGACTTCAGGGCACGTGGCATTAAATACGCCTCCACAACCACACATGACTGGAAACCCGGCGCCCCCTGCAGGGCACATGGGGCGTTGCACCCGCTTTGCAAGGACTGCCCAGTGAGACAGCACGCGGCACGTCGCCCGGAAATAAGGCAGGGCTCGCACACAAAGGCCGTAAGACGGCATCAAACTCGAAAATGAGGCAAATTCGCAGCCCAGAGGGTATGCAAGGCCGATGTCGTTTCCAGCATGACACTGGCGCGGCACATGCAGTCCACAGTCAATCCATCCCAACAACAAAACTGGGAAAGCGCTGTGGAGTGGCATAATTTTTAAAGGAAATAGCAGAAAGAAAGGCTAAAAGCGACCAGGAAAGCATTAGTGAAAACACAGGGTCAGTTCCCAACAGTTAGCGACCAAGGGCCGTTCTTCCCTCCCCTTCCCCACCAGCGAAACTGCACGGATTCGGCACTCACCACCGGGCAGGGCGGCGGCCCATGGCGACACCAGGGTCTTCAGTGGCTGCAATGAAACAGAATAAGTCGGAAACCAACGCGAGAACAGGCCTTACGCCCAGCTGAGAGCCCGCAACAGCACTAACCGAGCTCACAGTCGCCCTGACCGCGCCGAAGGTAAAGAGGCGCCCCCACGCCTGCGCATGCCTTATATAAGCGGCCTATCTTCGCGCGGAGACCATAGAGTTCCGGTGAGGGCTGTGGGACGCTCTGTCATGCACTGGACCATAGATGCCTCCGTGTTTTGCGTCTGCGCGGGCACGGTTGGGCACATGCGCAGAGCGGAGAGGTGGCTGGGCACCCGCCGTTCGCTAACGAATGGGGCTTCGCCACATGGGCGCTTCGGGCCGCTTCCGACTGGCCATATTGGGTGTAGAACTCTTGCTCTAGGCTTTGCTGGAACTATGACAGACATATGTTCCAACAGTGGAAAGAAGGAAAGCACACTTTGGTGGTCTCGAGCTACAGCCTCCATGCCTCGCTCGTGGTGCTGGGGGCCTGGGCCCGCGTTCCTTTGTTAGCTGGGAGGCCTCAGTGGGAGACCCGCCTCTCCTCTCCTGGCCAGAGAAATTAGAGCAGGGCTTGTTCTGAGCCATTCGCAATGTCCCATTCCCTGGAGACACAGGGGTCGCACCTTCCCGCTGGGGAGGAGGTATCTGTGGAAATCCACGGCCCTGGAGACCCTGTGGGCACCCTTGGGCCCATCCCGCCCACCCTGTTCTGCACCCCGCCTGGCTGTTAGAGAAGGACTGTCCCTGGTTCTAGCCTGTGAACTCTTTTGCCCCACCTTCAGTGAACTGCCCTCCTCACCCCACTGTATTCAGACAGTGCGTTTGAGCATGTCTAGAGGGTTCCTGGGGAAGCACCCAGGGAGAAATGTGCAGAACTGGTGGGCAAATATTGGCAGAAAGGTGATGTCTGTCAGGTGTCCACATTTCTGCACATGGGCCACAGTATGGTAAATATGAGGTGGGATAGGAAACACCGTACCCTTACTTGAAAGAAGAAAGTAAAGTAGCTAAAACAAACATTAAGGAACAAGAGTAGCCGCCAGTGTGCTACTACATTATTGCCTGACCCATTGTTTAGAGTAAAATTGTTTTCTTACCCAGACTTGTGATCTGTGACTGCTGTAACTGTAAGTGCCGTAATGATTTTTGCTTCTGTAACAAATTGATGAGGAAAGTTGGTTGGTTGCTTGCTTGCTTGCTGGCTGGCTGGACTTCATGTACCCCCCCCCCCCATAGTACAGATAATTTACCCTATATAAACCCTTCCCTTCTCATGGCCTGAGATGTGCCCCCCACATAGGTGGACAGTTGGTTGGCCAACCTAATAAAGACTCCTAAAATTGGTTCTAATTAATTAATTGATGTCTCTGGTGGTCCTTTAAAATCTCACACTCTGTAACAAATAAAGCCTTTCCCATGGCAATGAAAAGGTGTGGTCCACCAGAGAGGGAATCAGGCTACAGCATCCTATTTTCCTATCATCCTATTTTCCAGGATGATATGTCACTTCAGTAACTGGCTGCTCTGCAGGTCCCTTCAGGAGGGCTTAGAAAAACCTGTGGTGTGCACTTGCAGGAATGGTGCACGGTCCTTCCCAGGGAACCTTGGCCTCCCCTTCCATCATAGGGCTCTGGATTTGTGCACTGACCTAGATCAGGAAGCTGAGTGAGAGGCTGTGAGTCCACTGGGTCAAGTTGGGTCAAGTATTTGGCTCCCAGGCCTAGAGCACTTCCGGTCTGATGCATCCAACAAGCTTCAGTAGGCTACCTCTATACATGCTATGATCTATCAGACATCCCCAATGGCCACCGGGCCATTCTGAGTGCCTGTATATCCCTTTTCATCTATAATGGGACACATAACCACCTCTTCAGGAGGTTAGATCTGCCACACGGCCTCTGATACACAAAAGTCCTCATGCTCACAGAAATTTGGGAGTTCACCTCAGTTGTGCACTGTGTAGAATCACACCTGCCTGCAGAGCAGGGCACCATAAAACCATTCGAGGATGCAGGTGCTGCTACACCAACACCTGGCTCCGTGCTTCAATAAAGAGGGCACCCTCTGCACCTTCCAATGAAACACAGAAGCTAAGCCTTTGGATCTCTTCCTTTACCTCATACCAGGGCAGCTAAAGCCATAAACTGCAAGCCACCACTAAGCACAAGTGTCATTCAACAAAGAGAGTGAGAGATTAGAATTACACTATTTCTGAGCCCTAACATAATTCAACCGGGGCTCTCTGCTAAGTGCACCCGTGTCAGTAAATCCAGACTCATCTAGGCTCATGGTTTACCTCTGTAGTCTGATACTGACAATTGACTGAGACAAACACTAGGTAGAGTCGTATTGGAATATACACTTATCAGTGAAGTCTGGGGCACACCTTGTGCCTATCCCACTAGACCACAGTGAGACTGAACAGTCCATATAAGTCTAATGGTAACAGGGTGTATTTCTGGAGGGGCCCATAGGTGATGAGTGTCCGCTTACAAGCCTCCTTCCCAGGAAAAATTGTGGCAACTCTGCAGCAAAGGAACGCCAGTCCCCCAGACACAGAAGGTCAAGCCACTTCTGCTGACAAGAGAGCAGTGGGGTTCTCAGGAGTCTCAGCTTCCACTGAAGCCAATAAGATGTCCCCACTCCAGGTTTCAGGTCTCAGGCTCCCCAGTGTTTGCATGAAAATGTGGCAAGGCTGGGGCTTCAACACACTGGGATTCTGTCACTCACACAACTCAAGTTTGTGTATGAGCGTCAGATCTGTCAGCCTTGCAGGTACAAGGAGTTTGGGGCTGTCCTGGAAGCCCTCTGGTTATCTTCCTGTGACTTGAGCTGAGCGTTTAAGAACATGAGATCATCACATCTTTGCTGTACGTAGCCAGGTACACTCAGAGAAATCGCCCCACACTGCAGTGCTCACAGAAGTCCATGGCCGCCGCCACAGCCAGGTGCAGAAGTGACTTGTGCTCGCCAGGCACTGCCTGCGGTTGGCCCATCATCCCAGTCAACCAAAGACGGTAACTGGATTAATCGGGACACCAGTGCAGGCCATAGGTGACTGGTGCTCTGAAGTCCAGCCCAAAGGCATGACCAGACCCAGCCCCAAACTCCATGTATGTAGGCCTATCTTCTGGAACCTCCCCCAGGCCAATTCTGGATGAATCATGGACCACATACTGGGTCTCTCAAGAGGGGATTTAATTCAAGGGATCATTTACTCGGTTTTGAGGGCTGAACGTGCAAAAAAGGACACTGAAGTGGATAATGGTAGAAGATACCACTCCCAGAGTGATGGGGAAACAAAAAACAAAGGGGGCTGGGTGAGGCAGCTCCTAGAAGCAAGCATGAGGAGCACAGAAGACCCAAGGGCTCGGATCTCTGAGGAGAGGATGCTGCCACTTCTCAGGTTAGCAGGAAGCGCTAGCATCAGCTACATGAGACACAGGCCAGGAGGACATTTCTCTGCCATCACCTTCAGATCCCTAATTCTCTCTTCATGGGTACCTATCTGTTGTTGAAGCCATCAGTTGTGGTTTCCGCTACAATGACGATGCTTTCTACCTTCTAAAATTCTGTTTCAGCCGGGCTCATGCCTGTAATCCTAGGATTCTGAGAGGCTGGAGTGGGTGGATTGCTTGAGCTCACGAGTTCGAGACTAGCCTGAGCAAAAACTGAGACCCCGTCTGTACTAAAAATAGAAAAACTGAGGCAAGAGGATTGCTTGAGCCTGAGTTGGAAGTTTCTGTGAGCTACGACGCAATGGCACTCTACCCAGGGTGACAGCTTGAGAACTGTCTCAAACAAAATAAAATAAAATAAAATTGTGGGGCAGTCCCTGTGGCTCAAAGGAGTAGGGCACCGGCCCCATGTGCCGGAGGTGGTGGGTTCAAGCCCAGCCCCAGCCAAAAACTGCAGGAAAAAAAAAAAAAAAAAAGAAAAAAAAATTCTGTTTGCTTCTTTTTCAAATCTGCCTGGACATGTAAATTTACTTATATCTTTGTTCTTCCTTCCTTTCTATTTGTATATTCTTTTGTCTCAGAGACTATTAAGGAGCTGAGAAGGGGCTGGGCACAGTGGGTGACCCCTGTAATCCTAGCACTTGGGGAAGCCAAGGCCGAGAGATTGCTTGAGCTCAGAAATTTGAGACCAGACTGGGCAACATATTGAGACCCCATCACTACAAAAGAAATTTTAAAACTAGCCAGGTATGGTGGGTGCCTGTAGTCCCAGCTACTCAGGAGGCTGAGGCAGGAGGATCACTTGAGCCCAGCAGTTTGAGGTTATGGTGAGCTATGATCATGATCTTGCCACTCTACTCAAGAGACTTGGGTCTACAAAGTTTTTTAAAAAATACACACCTGAGCAGTCCAAGTACCCTTCACGTCACAAATTACTCTAACAATTTGTAACCTCCATGAGAACTATTCTCTGATCTCATGAGAATTCAAAGGTAATGTCAGTCACTGATAAGTTCATCCCCACCCCACCCCCAGCAAACATGAGAGGAGAACGCTGGCTCTCCTCATACCCCTCTCCCTTCTCATGTGGTGGCGCCAGGCCTGGGGATGCTCAGCCAGGCTCACACTGACACCTTCCATGCACACCCACCCACCGTGGGGAACCTGGAGGGAGGGAGGAAGGGCCTGGGGGCAGCACCAGAGCTTAGCCGAGCAAACGGGTAGCGGGCCCAGGAGGCCAATGTCCTTGATCCACATACTGCCTCTGCTACTTGCAGGCTAGTGATTCTGAACAATGTCACGCTTCCCTCAGGGTGACAGTGGGAGTGGCTTCCAAAGGCTGCTGCGAGGGTGAGGCTGGACTGGATGGGTGCTACTGAGATGGGGAACAATGCCCAGTACGCTGCACACACTCACAGCAGGGCCGATACTACTGTTAGTGGGGCTCTTCCCACTGTCCATAGGGCTGCTCTGGCTCTTTGACCTACCTGCTAGATCCCAAGGATGGTGGCTGGCATAGTCAACGTGAGGTTGCTGGCCCATGTTCAGCTTTACCTCTGGGAGTCCTGTGTGGGTATCCTGGGGTGAAGTGTCCCGTCTGGCGGGGTGGTATCCTGGCAGAAGGAGCACACTGGGGAGGCAAGGTGCTCTCTCAGCCAGGGGTTCGCGGAGAGGAGACAGGAACCTCCTGCCAGAGGCCCGTGGGAAGGCAAGGCCTGCTCTCTAGTGCTTGGGGCACTGTCCGTAAGGCCAGGTGTAGTTTCCCACTTGTCACTCAGACCCAAGCTGAGATGGACTGCTTTTATGTCTCGGTGCGAAGGGTCAGGTTTCACCCCATCCTTCCTCTTCACCCCAGAGACAGCACCTCAAGGACTCAGGATTTAGGAGGGGAGCTCAGCCCTACTCACTCAGCATCAGAAGGTATAAGGCCTCCCGTTCCGGAGGTCATCAAGACTCAAGCCTGCACAGCCAACACGTAGCCCGCTGCTCCTGGGTGGCCCCAGACCCAGCACCTCCCTACCCCTCTGTCTTTTCATCGGCCCCTTCCTTCTCCCAAGGGACGGCCCTCATTTACTTGTGGCCCAGGTATGCTTGAAATGATGGAACCTGGCTCAGTGCCGGTAGCTCAAGAGGCTAAGGCACCAGCCACATACACCAGAGCTGGCAAGTTCGAATCCAGCCCAGGCCTGCCAAACAACCATGACAACTACAACCAAAAAATAGCTGGGGGTGGTGCCTGTGGCTCAGTGGGTAGGGCTCCAGCCACATATACCGAGGGTGGCAGGTTCGAACCTGGCCCCGCCAGCTAAAACACCAGTGGCAACTGCAACCAAAATAGCCAGGAGTTGTGGCAGGCGCCTGTAGTCCCAGCAACTCGGGAGGCTGAGGCAAGAGAATCGCCTTAGCCCAAGAGCTGGAGGTTGCTGTGAGCTGTGATGCCACAGCACTCTACCGAGGGCAAAAAAATGAGACTCTGTCTCTAAAACAAAACAAAACAAAAAATAGCCGGGTGTTGCGGCGGGCGCCTGTATTCCCAGCTACTTGGGAGGCTGAGGCAAGAGAATCGCCTAAACCCAGGAGTTGGAGATTGCTGTGAGCTGTGATGCCACTGCACCCTACACAGGGTGACAGTTTGAGGCTCTGTCTCAAAAAAGAAGGAAAGAAAGAAAGAAAGAAAGAAAAAAGAAAGAAAAAGAAATGATGCAACCCATACTCCCAAAGTCTTTTTTTTTAGAGACAGTCTTCCTTTGTCACCCTCGATAGAGTGCTGTGGCGTCACAACTAACAGCAGCCTCCAGCTCTCGGGCTTAGGCGATTCTCTTGCCTCAGCCTCCCAAGTAGCTGGGAGTACAGGTGTCCGCCACAATGCCCGGCTATTTTTTGTTGTCGTTGCAGTTTGGCTGGGGCCAGGTTGGAATCTGCCACTGTCGGTATATGGGGCCGGCACCCTACTCACTGAGCACACCTGTTTGTTTGTTTTTTTCTTTACTTCACTCTCCTTAGACACTGTCAAAAATTACCAGTGGTGACTGTATTTCAAGTCGTCATGGCGGAGTATTGGGAAAAGTTTTCAATTAGCAATAATCGTGCCTCAGATAAACCTCATTGGCTATGATACTGCCACTGCACAAAGCTAGTGTTTCTGTTTCTATTTTGAGACAGAGTCTTACCCTGTTGCACCCAGGGGTAGAGTGTGGGTGGTAGCCTAGCTCACAGCAACCTCACACTCCTGGGCTTGAGCAATCCCTCTGCCTCAGCCTCCCAAGCAACTAGGACTGTAGGTGCCCACCACCACCCCTGCCTATTTTTTCTATTTTTAGTAGAGAGCGGGTCTTGCTCTTGCTCAGGCTGGCCCTGAACTCATGAGCTCAAGTGATCCTCCCGCCTCGGCCTCTCAGAGAGCTAGGATAACAGGCATGAGTCCAGCGCCTGGCCAACCCGAAGTCTTATAATCGCTCCTTTCCTTGCTTTCTTCCAAACTGGACCGGGGACCCCCCACATGCCAGAGGACAGGCACGAGGTGTTCGTGTGACCTAGGGCCCTGACCACAGCTGGATTGTGCCAGTTTAGGTCCACCTTGAATTTTCATTGCACACTCAGAAATTGTGCCTGGAGTCTCCTCAATCTCTGAACTTTGCGTGCACTTTATGGTGGAGGGAGGATGTGGCAGAGGGCCAGGCCCCCCAGAAGGTGGCACAGGCTGTTTGCTGCACAAGGACACCCTCCTTAGGAGTGAGGGGAGTGCTGAAATCCCTCCTGTGTCCTCTCCACCTATCTGCCAAGAGGGTGTTAATTTGCACACAGGCCTGAGAGGGCTCACAGGGGCCCTGGAGCCCAGAGAGGCCCCCAGGAGTCTGGCAACCCTAGTCAGGGAGGAGAGGGAAACTGCCTGCCCTCTTTCCACCTGCTGGCTGGACTCCCAGGGATGCCTCACTCCTCCCCTTCCTGACCTTCTGGTCTACCACTGCTGCCCTTGCCATCTCAGACTCCAGCATCTCTTATCTGTGCCTGGGGAATGGTCCCTCCCTGGCCCACAGCACTGTGGGAGGAGTTGTTTGTCTAGGTCGCACCCATAGGAAAGAAAGTCCCAGAAGTAAGAGACCATGTTCTCCCCCTCCCCCCCCCAGCTCTACAGGAAGTGCTGCGACTAGCCTGGGAAAGCTGATTCCTCCCACTGGATAAGTCCAAGGTTTTCTGGAACAAAGCAATGCCCAGAAACGGGGTTCTTCCAGCCTCGCTGCCAGAGTCCCAAGAAGGGAGGGATGTGGGCGTCTCATGGTCCCAGATTAGCTGATGGGGAGGTTCACTCCAAGAACAACATGCCCAACGTCTGAAATGTCACAATGAGAAAGCCAGCAGCAGATCTGCTAGGTGTGACAAGATGCAAATGTTCACTGCAGGGACGAGTTGAGAGGCACATCCAGGGATGCATGGGCATTGAGTGTGAATACAGCAGCGACGATCATCAGGAGAGCCTGGCGTGTGAATTATGGTTTGGAGGTGACCATAATTTTCTGTCCTGCAGAAAATAGGAGCACAGACTGTCATTAGCCACCATCCTTGAAGCCAGCTGCCAAGACTCACAGACCCTGCAATCCCATGGCTCCTGCCACACTCAGAGGCCACCCGTAGTTTTCCTCCAAACCTTCTCTGCTGCAAGAGACGGCTCAGGATTCAGACTGCTCTGACACTCAGCTACCTCGAAACCCTGGCTCTCCTGAGGCAGGAGAAGGAAATACTGGACAACCCCTTGAAGTGCTGGAAAGCCCCAAGGGTCTGCCCCAAACCTTCCTTCATACCACAGACACAATGGAAAGACTAAATGGTGAAACAGCTCAAGGAGAAATCACAACTGTGAAGATGACAAAGGATAACATAGAAAAGTGTTACGATGTGTGTGTTTGCGGGGAGCAGGGTCTGCGGTCCTCAGTGTCAGCTTAAAGTTTCAAGTGCATGGCTCGGCGCTTGTAGCTCAGTGCCTAGGGTGTCAGCCACATACACCAGAGCTGCCGGGTTCGAACCCAGCCTGGGCCTGCCAAACAACAATGACAACTACAACCAAAATATAGCTGGGTGTTGTGGCGGGCGCCTGTAGTCCCAGCTACATGGGAGGCTGAGGCAAGAGAATCGCTTAAGCCTAAGAGTTGGAGGTTGCTGTTGAGAGAGGATACCCAAGAAGGGTGAGGTCTAGGAGAACGAGTCTTCTCAAGGAGACCACAAGGATACAGCTGCAGGGTCCTCTCCACAGTGACTCAGCTCTTGGGAATTTGTAAGCTTAACTTCCTGGAACTTGGAAATTTCCACTTCTGTGAAATCCTGTAGTTCTGAGGGGACTGGAATAGCATCTCCCGCTTAACTCAAACTGGCCAGTGAAAAAGGTACCTGTGGGTTGGAACTTTTTGACTGTAGATAAAAAGGGAAAGACCAAACCAGTCAGGGAGCACGGCCATTTTGAAGTCTATGCTGTAAGCTCCCGACCAGTGAATAAAGCCCTTCCTCTTATAAACATGGTGTTTGGATGCTCTTTCTCTCCGTTGGGCCTCGTCTTCCTGCAACACTGTGAGCTGTGACGCCACGGCACTCTACCCAGGGCGACAGCTTGAGACTCTGTCTCAAGAAAAAAAAACCTTTCAAGTGCATAGTATGTTTGCCCCAGCAGTGGCACTGAGAGGTAATTATTACAGAGAGAGACGGACACGCGTTCAAGGCTATTGGGTGCAGCATTCATAGCAAAAACAAATGAACAGAATGACAATGGCATAAAAGCACAGCAAATAGGGGTTCATTATGCAGATGGTACTTCAGGGAACCCCATCAAATACCAGGCAGCCAACAGAAGAATGAGCTAGCTGGAGGACTGGGTGCTGGTGTGCCAGGGTCTCCCAGATTTGTCCCCAGGTAAGAGAAAACCACAGCAAAAGCACATAGCACTTTTGGGTGCTAAAGCTGTGTGTATGGGTCAGTGACTGCACACCTCAGTGACTACACAGATGGATCAAGGAGGGAAACAAAACAGTGTTGCTTAAAATGTTGTTTCATAGACTTTCCCCCTTGACTTGCTTTAAGAACGTGCAGGCTGGTTGATGTCACCTGGCTCGGCAGCTCTGGAAGGCAGCTTGGCCATGTCTACTGACACTACACATCCACTTCCCTGGGACCCAACTGCATCCTAGGGCGCTGAAGTCCCAAGTGGGAACATGATCGCCAGCACCCCGCTGGCTTGTTTGTAGGAGCCTAAAACTGCAAACAACAAACTTATGTTTCAAAGGGAAACACTCAACACACAGTGCTGCCCCTCCCTCCCCCAAATGCGGACTGAATGGAAACCCAGCGGTACAAAGGTGGAATTATGGGCCAGGCCACAGCTGGAAGCTCCGCCAGCATCTGGTGGACAGGAGCCCATCCAGAAGGCTGAGTGCTGCGAGCTTCCCTGTACCAGGATGACATCGCGGACACGGTTGCCACGGATGGGAAAGGGGGCTGAGTCTATAACAGGTCAACAGCAGAGCGCCCCGTCCCGCCCCCCACCCCCGGACAGAAGAGGGCTGTCTCCAGCCCGTGGTGATTGGGATAGGACAGAGACCCATGCAGGTGAGGCAAGTCCTGGAAATGTGGGTAGCCCCGTGCACACGAGTGCACGAGCCGAGGGCGACACCCAGAGCAGCTCTCAGGTGGTACCGGAGCTGCGTCCGGGCCCTAAGCCTGAACCTCAGCTGCGCCATGTGTCCGCGCTGGGGCACCTGCAGGCAGGGGCGGGTGACCACCTACACTTTGGCAACCAGAAACTTCTGTGACTGTGACTATCGGAGAAAAATCAGTCCACACTCAACCACGGCGCCCTAGCGCTGAGTGCACACTGCCAGAAAGTCCGTCGCAACTCGGCAGCAGCTCTCCAAATCTTGCCTCAGGGAGACCCAGGATCTAGCCCCTAAGCAACCGGGTGCATTTCAGCGGGTAAAGGACCGCCCTTAAGGCCAGGGGGCGGGGCTTCATTCGAACCAGCGAGACTATTGGTGGAGTCGGCCGGAAAAGGCGGGGAGGAAGGCGGGGGGTGGGGCGCTTCCCGTGGGCACGCTGAGGCTACGTGAGGTGGGACGCGGGCACGCGCGCGCGCGCGAGTAGAGGCAGAGGCTCCGGGGCGTGTCAGGGCAGGGGGCGGATCGGTGGCGGAGGGCCCGCCCCACGCGCCTAGGCGCGGTTTTCCTCCGGTCAGAGCGGTTTTCCTCCTGGGGTCTACAAGTCCCTCTTCCCCGAAGAGCGGGGTGTCTGCGCCTCCCCGTGGAATAGGCCTAGAAGGACGCCTTCACCGAGATGCGGGCCTGGGAAGAAGCTGCGTTGCTTCTTCCGCGCCCTGAGGGCCAGTCTGGCCTCTAGATGGGGATAGAACGATACTTTGTGGGGTGATTTGGAGAAGGGTGGAAGGAGGCTGGCGACCCCGTCGGGCTGGAGAACCATCTCTGTCGCTCTCTCGGGACACGCCCCGGTGCCGGCCTCCTGCCTCTCTTGCGCCTCCTCCCAGGAGCTTCCACCCTCCCAGGACGCTGCCACCGCCGCGGGGCAGCCCCTCCTTCCCACTCCACTGTGTAGAAAGTGCCCCTGAGCGTGTCTGGGGGTTCGAGGGACGCACGGGCACCCCACCCCCAGGGGACGATCCAGGGAGAGCTGGGCAGAGCTGTCGGGCGAGTCCTGGGGGCAGGTGGCATCGTCAGAGGTGTTTCCAGGCTTCTGGAGGTGGGACGCGGGTGCTTAACAGCCTTCCGCGTGTCACTGGACAGGTGTGGCCTTCCCGGGAGGGCATCCTGTTCTCTGGGAGGATATGGGCCTGGGCACGGGCTGGGGCCCTTTCAGGAGGAGGTAGGTCAAGGGAGCCCCACAGAAGAAAGCGGGTTGCTTCTCTGAAAGTGGCTGCAAGCGGGAGCCATCCCTCCTTCCATCCCTCCCACTTGTTGTGGCCCAGAATTTCTGGGGGAAGCCTGGTCTAAAACCCATGACCAGGCTGGACTTCATCTCCTAAGCCTGGTCTTCCTTCACCAAGGGTGCCCCCAGAGTGTGGGTGACATGCAGGCCCCTCAGCGTAGGCTCCCCACCTACCGAAGACAACAGCTGCCTTTGCTTTGCCCTGGTTGGTCTTTGTTCCGCTCCAGGATGAACTGTCATCTAGTTGGAGAGCAGCTCTGGGGACTGAGGGTGTCATCTCATTGCTGTGCCATCAGATTGTCTCCAAAAGAATTGTGTAGGGTGGAGAAGCACTTTGCCTGTTCAGTTTCCTCCCCCTTCTCTCCTGTTTGCTCTTCCATCTTGGGCTTTTCCCTGTCCCCATGTCCCAGTTCTCTGTATGTGAATGGTGTGAGCCCTGAGTCACATCTTGCTGCTGTTTTCCCCGTGTTATCACTTGCCTCCTGACTTTGTGGTTGTGTTTGGTGGGGCAGAGCACTTGAGTTTTCATGTCATCAAACTTTCCAGCCTCTGCCTACTGGCTTCTGGTTTGCTCCTGGCTCACGTAGAGTACTGGTCTTCTCCATCTACAGCTGCATAAGGACTCACCCCAAATCTACCTCCTTTACACAACAAGTCTTCTTCATCCCCCACCTCCCTGAGGAACAGGCTCTGGGAGAGGTGCTTCTCAGGAGCTGTGGGTTCTAGCTCAAGGGTCTCTCCCAGGCCACAGGCTGGGAGTCAGCTAGGGTCCCCACCATCTGCTCTGAGCTGCTTTCTGTGACAGTGGGCAGGAGGCCTCAGTGTCCCCCCATGGGGTCTCTCCGATGGGCTGTTTAGGGCAGCACTTCCTCTGAGACACAGGCCGGAGACACCTTCCCCAAGACCAGGCTGAACCTCATCTCTCATCTCCTAATGCTGTACCCTCTATGGGTCTCACAGGTCAAGTGTAGAGTGGTGGCAGAGGGGAGGACAGGGGCAAAGGCAGAGGTTCCTGAAGAAGTCTTCGAGGGGCCCACTGGCAGGAGGACCTGGATGTGTCGCTGCAAGTCCTGAGCAGATACACCTCCATTATGTGTCCTTGGTGTAACTTGGGGAGGCAGGCCACGCCCATGGGGCCAACATTATAAACAGGAGCCTACGTTAGTAGGTGCAAAGAGCAGCTCCTACACCTTTTTTTTTTTTCTTGTCTTTTTTTCCTTTTTTGTTCTTTCTTCCTTTCCTTCTTTTCTTTTCTGAGACAGAATCTAGCTCTGCCGCCCCAGTAGACTGCAGTGGCCTCCCGGTAGCTCACAGCAACCTCACACTCCTGGGCTCAAGCCTCCTGCCTCAGCCTCCCGAGTAGCTGGGACTCCAGGCACCCACCACAATGCCCAGCTAGTTTTTCAATTTTTAGTAGAGATAGGGTCTTGCTCTTGCTCAGATAAGTGATCAAGTGATCACTTCAAGTGATCCTCTCGCCTGGCTTGGTCCCCCGAGTGCTGGGGTCATAAAGGGTTGCAAACTGAATCACAGGACCCGGAAGAGGGGAGAGTATGCACAGAGATCACACCTGGCCCATGGGGTGTGCAGTTTATGCTCTTGGCCCTTGCACGGGGAGCCTTTGCCAGCCCTGCAGGGTTAGGCTCGGCTGGTTCTACAACCCTGCAGAGGGCAGGAGGACCTTTCTCATCCCCATCACTGCAGCCTGCTCAGCATCCTGTGAGCACCTGCTCATCTCTGCCTGAGGTGGGGGGCATCTGTCTCTGCAGACAGGCCTCTCCTCCCTCTCCCGTGCAGCAGGGAAGGGAGGGGCCTGGTGCGGAGAGGTGTGTGTCACGTTGTCACAGTGTCCTTTTCTTCAATGACAGTGTCGTGTTGCCAGACATTGGGCCCTGATGGCCCAGGCTCGGGCAGTGCTGGCCTAGCTAGGTGTGGGAAGGGAACTTTCTGCTCTGGACGAGGCCCTTTCTATCCTGTTTCCTTGGAGACGTGCCCCATCCTTCCTGGCTGGAACTTGGAGGTGACTTCCTGATGACGCTCATGGTGCCTCTGAATTTGTCACAGCAGTCCTGTGGGTGGTGAGTGCTTTTCCTGTTGGCTTGTGTCTCTGGGCAACACCGAGGCCCTTGGTGACAGCTCTGGGCACATTTTGAAGCCACCTTGTGCCCCAGCAGAGCAGGTTTCCCAGCCTTCCATGGAGGAATCATGTGGCCTGTGAGGACATCCCCTGAGCCAGGGTGCCGGGCCAAGGGGTCCTGGGGCTCCTCAGGACACAGTCCTGCCTGGTGTGCCCCCACACTCCTGGGCCTTATGACCACTTGCTGCCTGTTCTGTCTCTCCCTCCTGTGACCCAGGAGAGCCAACTTCCCATCCTGTGGCCCTGGGGGGAGGAACAACGAGGAGGGCCCTGGCTTCCCCTGGCATGAGGGCTCGGGGAGCCTGGCAGGGGCTGGGTCTTCCCTTCTCCCAACTACACCTTGCCGTGACCAGGGCTCCTCATGGTCTTTTCTTTTTTTCTTTTTCTTTTCTTTCTTTCTTTTTTCTTTTCTTTTTTTTTTTTTTTTTTTGTTGCAGTTTTTGGCCAGGGCTGGGTTTGAACCCGTCACCTCCAGCATATGGGACCGGCGTCCCACTCCTTTGAGCCACGGGCACCACCGTCCTCGTGGCCCTTTCTGCAGATGGGAACAGTCACCACAGCAGCCAGACCCTGTCCTGACCCATGCACCCACCTTGACTCAGCAGCCCACCAGCCTGGCCCACTGGCTCCATCGAGGTGTCCAGAGAGTCTTCCCCAGAGCACCCTGGCTGGAGCTCTGAATCCCCAGGCCCCCACCACCCGCCAGTGGCCTGGCCAGAACCCAGGAGCTTCCCGGGACAGAGTGGCTTCCCCTTGGCACCTGTACCCTGGGCCACCCAGGGCCTCGCTGGCTGTCCTCTGCTCCTGCCCCAGGTCAAGGTGGACCCGTTGCCTGTGGGGAGTGGGGTCTAGGTGGCAACTGGAGAATGGGCCCTGGCATGGTGCTCTTTTTGCCTGGTATCCTATCTCCTGGGTACCTCCCACGGACCCTAGACCGCCATCAGTTGAGGGTGGGGATCCCCCTTGCTCTAGGGGATCTCCAGCCTGTGAGTGCCCCAGCCTGGACACCATTGTCAGGGTCAGACACACACTGGCTCTTGGATAGGGGCCAGGTGGGGGTTGGGGAGAGTACTCGGCACCTCTGGGATTCCTTGGTGGGGCACAGCACCTGTTCAGAGAGATCCTGCCAAGGTCTAGTGCCCTCTGCCTGGTGCCTGCCCCCTGTAGGGCATGGGAGCCTGGTTGGGTGCCTCCTGCCAGCCACGCAGTATTGCCCAGTCCTCAGCTGTGTCTGGACTCTCTGTCCATGTGTCCAAGGAACTTGGCTCCTCCCTTGATGTTTGTGGCACTCTCACCCTCACAGGGATGTCGGGGTGGGGTGGGGTGTGTGCTTTGTGTGAGTGTATTCCTGAGTTGGGGGTGGGTGGCAGTGGCGATGTTCCCACAGTTGCTTACTCCTATCTTCCTCAGCCACAGGTGGGGGCGGTGCTCTCTCTATTCCCAGCCTGTTCCTGTTCTCTGGGCGGGTCCCCTAGGCTTCCCTCTCAGATTCCAGCTGCACCCAGTGAAGCCCGAAGCCCGGAGCCCCGGAGTGGAACCCTGGCCTCTCTGTGCTGGGGGCCCCATGAGAATCCCAAGGGTCTCCTGGCCAATGTTCTGATTGTTATACAAGTGCTAGGCCTCCCTTGCTGCAGGGGGGTGGGAGCACCATTCTGAGGCCCATTCGTTGCTTTCCTTTCCTCTCCCAGGTCTCCCCCGACCAGCATCCTTGGGGAGCAGGGGACTGGGTTGTGGGAGGGCAAGCTTGGGTGCAGAGGTGTGGCTGGTGGAGTAGGGCAGCTGGGCCATCTGTCTGCCCTGCCCTCCCTAGACTCAGTCCAGATGGAAACTGCAGGTTGAGGGGCTGTGCTCATCTGGTGGCAACCAACCCCTCCCCTCCACTCCTTGGTCTGGGCAGGTGAGATGGGGCCAGGCTGGAGAGTGTGTGGCCAGTTGGCCAGCAGGGCTCAGGCCTAGAGCCTGGTGGGGCTTCACCATCACCCCCACCGGCTATGGGCCCAGTGGCCGGGCTGCAATACCCTGTGTGACAGCCTGCCTGAGGGGGCTGAGCCCATGCACCGTCCATCTCCCCCAGTAGTCTGGTGGGTTCACTGGGCTTGCCTCAATTTGGTCGAGTCACCAGGCCATCTGCCCCCGGCAGGGTTGGGGTCCCCAGTGTTCCTTCTGTCCCCCATCTGCCTTGGGAAGCCCTAGTTTCTCTCCCTCCTGCCTGACTGGCTTCCAGCTCACTGCCTGGTCTGGCCTGTGACCTCTCACCAGGGCTGTCCCCAGGGCCTGTTCCCCCAAGTTGGGTGTCTTCTGCCCTTGCCACCCCACGTGTGTCCCTGACACTGGCATGATATGGAGGGGAGGGGATGGGCCCTCCTGGCTAGTCCAGTTCAGCCCAGGGGCCATTCTCCCTGGGGGCTCTGCCTGGAGGGGGCTTGGGAGAGGAGGTGGCTCCTCGGTAGAGTTGGGACTGGGAAGGGGGCGCTAGGCTCTGGGTGACTCAAGGCGAGAGGTGGTTACTCCAAGGGTACAGAGTCCTGGGTACCCTCTTAGCTGGCGCAGTGGCCTGAGGGGGCACCCCCTGGCCTCACCAGTGGCACTGGGCCTGGCTCTGCTGCCCCCACTCCTCTCCACCTAGGTAACTATTAGAGGCTTCCAGTGTGTGCCTGTCTCTCCAGGAGCAGTAGAGGGACTAGGGGGTGGGGGTTGACTTGGCTAGTCTCTTTGTCACTGGAGCAGGATAGCTGCCAACTGAGAGGGAGAGGGGTGGGGATGCAGCCCTCAAGAGTCAGCCTGGTCCTCTCCTTTCCCTTCCCCCCTTGTGCCTGTCCAGGGGCCCTGTGTTAAAGCTGACTCCATGGGCTTTCCCAGTAGGGCCATTGCCAGGTTTCGGGTGCTGAGGATCTGGCCTGAAAGCTGAGCTTTGGCCCAGAGAGCCTTGGTTCCTGGCCCTCTGCAGGTTTCTGGGCTTGTGGTGGGGGTCACTGGAAGGAGTTTGGACCAAATGTGCCTGCAGTCCTTGGCTGGACACCTGGGGCCTGGTGTCCTGTTCCCCTGGGATGCCTCCTGATGATCTGGTCACCTCAACCAGGGAACGTTCCTGACCCTACTCTGCCTTGGCAATGGACCTTCCCAGCAAGCACTTTGTCTCTTGTAGCCTGGCCTTCTCCTAGGCCGTTTTCTGGGGTCTCCACGCACCCCTCTGCTCACATTGGCTTGAGGCCAGAAAGGCAGAGAGGAGGCAAGTGCGG
>CAUYPK010040029.1:0-24852 GCA_963574355.1 Loris lydekkerianus | reverse complement strand
CCATGTTTGGCTTAGCATGATAGACCGGTAGTCAAAGACGGGTAAGATTTATGGCTGCATATACCAACCTAAGACAGACCACAGGCCATGCTGCCTGAAAGGTTGATGATGGGTAAGGATATGTTGGACCATGAACAACCTAAGACAGGCATGGTCTCCCGGTGTTGTTTCATTACAACAAAAAAGGGGGAGCTGTCAGGGGTCGTGCCCGGGCCCGGCACGCCCCTGAGTAACAACATCGCACTGAGAGGAAGTACATCCGCTGCGGCTTTAATGATAAACAAGTTTAAGAAAGTAACCCTAATTGGCCCGGAGGCCGCATGCTGCGCTCGTGGCCTTAGCGTGCCCCACTGCTTTGTATAGGAATTGTGCATGCCCTGTGCACGTGTGCTGTGCTGTGATTGGCTGTGCCACATTATAAGAGTGGTGCTGGGCAGGACAAAGGGGAGAAGAAGAATCACCCGGGAGGAAAAGAATGCTGTGCTCCGAGCTCTCCTGCAATAAAGTCTTGTGAAGCCTTCGTTGGTGTCCTCGTCTCTGCTGGTCGGCGGCGCGGCGACACCGACACCGACACCGACACTGGGGGGAGAACATTCCAGGCAGAAGGAACGCCAGGTGTGACGAGGTGGTGGCTGGAATGAGCTTGTGGTCAGTTTCTGGGATGTAGCAGTGTAAACAACGGGGAGTGACAGGTGCCAAGGTCAGAGAGGAGGCCAAGGCTAGCTGATCATATAGGCTCTTACAGGCGAGAGTAAGGAGTTTACTTCTTCAGTTAAACTGGGAAGCTACCGAAAGCGTCTCACTAAGGGGCATACGTGCTGTGGTCTGTCTGCACTCTGGCTCCTACTGAGGAGTGGACTCTGTGTGTGGTAGAGGTGGGGAGCTGGCAAGAGGGAAAGCAGGGGACAGGGCAGGGGCTCTCGTTACTGAGGAGTGGACTCTGTGGCAGAGGTGGGGAGCAAAAGAAAGCAGGGGACAGGGCAGGGGCTCTCATGGTAATAGATGCAGGTCAGAGACGATGCTGGTGACTTGGACCAGGGCCACAACCATGGAGTTGAAGACAGCAGACAGATCTGTATTGTTTTGGGGGCATGGCACAATTTATCAAAAAGTTGGACATTTTGAGAATGAAAGCACAGATAGTATAATAATTACTAATCCAGGCCTGTCCGGGGTCAATCATCACCCTACCTATTAGACATCAGTTCAGTTTGAAAATGGCATTTTATGACAGCATCATCTTCTTTTGAACATTGTAACACTGTCTTAAACCAAGATTAAAACAGTACAAGATCCTGGAATGGGAAAGAAGATATTAAAGCTGACACTTTATGCTAAAAAGTAATCTCTGCTTATTTTCAGGTACATTCCTTAAATTTTATAGCAAACATAAAAATCCTTTCACATCATATTTTAATCCCATGCATATTTCATGTTCCTCTTTAGAAGGTACCTTGGCGATTGGATTCTTTTTGGATAGATCTTCTCCCTCCCGAAGAGCCACCGGGGCTGTGATCCAGGCCCGCTTTTGCCGCACTAAGTGAGCAGGGTTAGGTGACTTATTTTCATTTCTTGTGTTTAAGGCCTACAACAATAAAATATTGCCCCATAAATTATTGTGTATCATAAACATAAAACATTAGTATGGTATCCTATGATTTGCTAAACTTTAAAAATAGTGCAAATTTTAAGGTAGGTTTCATATTTCTTACTGGGTTTCCTTTGCAAAGAGGAAAATACAAATATTCTAACATGCTCAGTAAGTGTCCAAGAGAATGTCTCCAAACCAGTAAAGCATGAGGGTTTTGTTTTTAACAGTAAAGAAATATTTCCCAAGGTGAAGAGTTTAAAAGGCTCAAGAGAAATTTAGTGTCCTAACAAACTGGCAATTTAAAAACAGACCATGTCAAAAATTTTTTTTAACTAATTAAAAATGAAATTTCAATTACTGTGGTTGATAGTTTAAAAATGAATTATCAAATGTTTTAAGCTAAATCTTAGTAACCTATTGGTAGAAATTTGACAAAAACTGGTAAATCTGCCAGTTAATAAATGCATTATTTTCAGGATTGGGTAAAGGATTAAATTTACAATCTTTTCTTTATATAACCCTGTGAAAAGTTTCTATAGAACTATTGGCTGGATTGTATAGGTAAATATATATTTTATCCAAGGAAAACTTCAATACAGCTGACCTAGTTTTTAAGATTAGACCTGATTATTGTACTAGGTTTATTATTTTACTCATTTTGTTGTTTGCATATTTTTAAATTTCAGAATATTTACACTGGTTATACTAGGTTATTAGTTTTTTTTTCCTTTTCCTTTCTTTTTTTTTACTAAGCTACCCAGGCTGGAGTGCACAGTGGCTATTCAGGGGTGCAATCATAGTGCGCTACAGCCTTGAACTCTTGGGCTCGAAGGAGGTCAAGCAATATTCCTGCCTCTGCCTCCCAAGCAGCTGGAACTGTAGGTACATGCCACCATGCCCAGCAGCTTTGTTTTTATTTGAAAAACATTTTCTATAACTTAAATTTAAGTTATATAATAAAACCCTACTAATGATAACATTAAAATTTATGATATAAAAATAGAAAAGTTCTATTTTTTTACTCATACATATTTTGGAGTTCACTGTTAGAAGCTTGACGATTATCTTTTTTCATCTTAACTATAGTTACACATGTATACACACACATATTTTTCCTACAAAATGGACTTAGACTATGTATCTTGTTCTGATTTTTTTTTTTTTTTTACATCATCATGCCCATTCTTTCCTATACTATAAACGGTTTTAACATTCTGCTAGTAAACATTCAGTTTATTAAAAATACTGCATTGAATATCCATGGATATATTTCTCTGCACTTATTTGAATGAAACTGCTGGGTACAAGGCAATATGTTTTTTAATGTGGTAAAGCACGGCCAACCTGACCACCATAAAATTAAACCTCTGAGTCCAAATTATAGAAATAATACCCTTGGCTTCTTTTTGTTTGTTTTGTTTTAAAACAGCCTCAACCTGTTGTCCTGGGTAGAGTGCAGTGGCGTCACAGCTCACAGAAATCTCAAACTCCTGGGCCCAAGCGATTCTCTTGCCTCAGTCTCCCAAGTAGCTGGGACCATAGGTGTCCGCCACAACACCCGGCTACTTTTTGGTTGCAGCCGTCATTGCTGTTTGGCGACCCGGGCTGGATGCGAATCTGCCAGCTCTGGTATATGTGGCTGGAGGCTTAGCTGCTTGAGCTACAGGTGCCGGCGCTGAGCCATCCCCTTGGCTTCTTACCTCAAAGTGAAGTCCATTTCCAAAGTTAAAGCAGATCTGTAAAACAAAATTATTTAGTTGATTTTTAATACAAGCTATCATTCAATTCCGTTGAAAATAACTGTGAATGAACAACCCCTCCTTAAATATTAGAGACGCCTTTTTAAGAAAAAAGGATTAACCACCACTATCTTTGGTCAAAAGAAACAAATTTTAATTTTCCTCTTTGCCTTCCCCCAGCACCCACAGCCAGGGGAAGAATCTGCATTCTCCTTGATCCACACTGCCTTTTCCAGAAAACAACTCGTATTTTTTTAAAAGAGCAAAATAATCTGCCTTGTGAAATCTTAAGACGTCCTCCAAACCTTTGCTCCTTACCCTGTGGTTTTATCTTGTGTGTGTTCAGGACCCACTTACCTCTCCTCAAGGCCCTGGGTAGATGTGCCCTCACCCCCCAGCTAATTCTCACCATCGCCACGGGTCACACACACACACCTGCCCACGTTCTGACTTCTCCGTTCCTCACCTACCCCAGTTCCACCAACCACCCTCTTTGGTTCTTTACGGGCGCTGTCACCACTGGACTTCATCATTTCACAGCACTGCTCTAAATACAGCCAAGTGTATTATGAAATCTATTCAATAAACTCCTATCCTGCTTTTTGATATTTTCAGTTTATGAAGATTCAGTCAATACACTTGGGGTAGATGCAATTTTCTGTATCTATGTTAAACATTTCTTTAACGCTTTAGTTTATCTTTAAATCGAGGGTGTGGTGCAATCTACGGAACACAGCACTGCCACTTGCATTTGTACAGCTCCTACGGCAGTAGCCTGACCGGAGGAGCCAGGCAAAATCGCCCCAGGTGAGAACTACTGGTCTAAATTAAGACCGTGTTCTGCTGAGATACAGAGCCCCATGGCAACAATTATTTACATCATAACAGAGTGAAGATGGTAACTACCTCCAATCAACAAACAGTTCCACAGTTGACAGAAAGTTGGTACAATTCTCCCTGGGATTTTTTTTTTAAATATTTATCTTTATTGTTAAATCATAGCAATCATACATTCTCCTGAGAATTTTTATTGTACAATGAACACAGAGCAAATGTTTCAGTCTATCATTCCTCTGCCAGTAGGAAAAATGTCTCCAGAAATTTTGGGTTTTCAAAACAGGGTTGAGGTGCGGGGTAGGGACTGCAGATGAGCGCCACTGGCATCAGTGGGGAGAGATCAGAGATGCTGTCAAACATTCTACAATGCACAGGGCAGCCCCTACCGCTGAGCAGCATTATCTGGTTCCAAAGGGCACTGTGCTGAGGTTATGAAGCTCTGGCCACATTTCTCTGATTGGAAATTGTTGTATCCATCAGGGTCGGGACGGTCACACGAGTACCTGAGGACCATGGAGATTAAGCACATTTCCCAACTGGTGGTCTACACTGGGAGCATGAATAGAATAATACAACACTCTTGGTCTTCAGTTCCCCCTCCCTCTCCTGGCTCTTCCCTTTGAACATGTCCCTTCTGTGAGGCTGAGCGACCTGGGGGTGATGTAAAGGTGTTTCAAGCACTGGAAGGGTGCCTGGATGAGGTGACCATTATGGTTTCTCCCAATACTAAAACTCAGACTCTTTTTTTCTCACTAGGAACTTGGGGACAGAAAAATGTCATGTGTAACATGCCTTTAAGACTGAAGAGGAAAAATAAATTGGGTTCTTGTACCCAAAGAAGTAATGTTTTCAGATGAAACAGAAAAACCCTTCAGAAGCTTTTCCTACTTATTAAATGTTAAAAAAAAAAAAAAATTGGGGGGGGGGGGGGTCTGGGGGCTGGGTGTGATAGCTCATGCCTATAATCCTAGCACTTAGGGAGGCTGAGGCAGGTGGATTGCTTGAGCTCAGAAGTTCGAGACCAGCCTCAGCAACAGTGAGACCTCACCTCTAAAAACAGCCGGGTGTTGTGGCAGGTACCTGTAGCTGCTTTGGGAGGCTGAGAAGTGACGTACTTGAGCCCAAGAGTTTGAGGATGCTGTGAGCTATGACACCATGGTACTCTACCAAGGATGACAAAGGCTGTCTCCAAAAAAATGTCTACTGTTGGATCCTGTACATCCTGTAAAAACTGGACTTCCTGGCAAGAAAAAGATTTCTTTTGGCAGTGGCATAAGGGAAGGTCAAATATCACTGCAAACATACATCAGTCAATGCAGTCTTTGTTCCTAAGGTTGGTCCTTTTAGAAGGGACTTCCTGTTCTGAAGTCACCTTGATGAGTTTCAACAAGAAGAATCCAGGAGGACTCCTGACTCTGGGGATGACAGCTGCTCCAGGCTGACGGGTCCTCTGTCGGAAGTCTCCCTCTACAGCAGAGGACCCCACACTTTCTTCTGTGGTTCTATGATTCTATAGTAAGGTGACGTTTTCAACTTTCATATCTTAGAATAAACAATGTTATGCAGATAGGATGTAGAGAGATATCAAATAGTTTAAAAGTTTCAATCTCGAGGCATTTTAGTGGCTTAATTTTTCCATTCAGTCTGAAATAATTTTATAGAGAAGGGAAGGCGTGTGGTCTGACAGGGCTCAAACAGAGATGCTCTAGAACTTGCTGGTTGTTCTTTAAACTCACGCCCACCTCAGGGCTGTTACATAACACTTGTGCTGTTTCCCTTTCTAAAAAACCCTCCTGACCAAGCAAAATGTTTTTAAATTTTTGGTTTCTCCCTTCTGCCCTGAGGGTCTGAGCGTCCTTGGTTTACGCTCAATCCCTTCTTAAAGTGTTCTCAGCTTTGGCTGAAAAAATCCAATGAGATAAAATCAAAGAGCTAGAGTCACTAGTGTATTTCCTCTGGTCACACATCCTGATTTTTCGATTTGTACCAACAGAGCTGAGGTCCTTAGTGGTCTCTGTCACCACAGAGGTGGTTTTGGCAGGATCTCTACAGTCGTAGAAACTTAAACATTCGGACGAGTTCAGGTGACTCAGCACAAAGAGGGTCTCCACGTGATTTTGGTGAGCTGCTCTGGGGGATTTCACCTCCCACACTCTTTTCTTAGTCTTACTTTGGGGAAAGGGGAAGAAAAGGTAGTCTTTATAAAAGACTTTTTTTTTTTTTTAATGAAATTTCATAATTTGCAGCTAAACGTCATGATTAAAAAATCACAACTTATAAATGGCCCAGACACTTATACATTCTTACAGCAGCCTCACTCAACAGCTGATTTACATATATAATTATATTTTTTCACAGTTGCTAATTAAAAAAGCAATAACCAAAAAGCAACATTTTCAACCCTCCTTTTTAAATTTTAAGTTTTCAATTTATAATTTATCATAACATTTCACTTGCTTTTCAGATGTTCCAGCTAATCTTAATGTAACAAGTATGATTTTAAGTGAGTCATAGTGAAGTTAGCTACAAAGAAGACATTTCCTTTGAGAATGTTTTATTGACTCATAGAATTTTAAAGTATGGATTTAGTGATGCTAGGCTGCACTTGACTCGTTAGATCATGTTGTGAATTATGAGTCCAAGTAAAATTTTGTGTATTCATGGATAGCATCTATTCTTTTCTTTCTTCTTCTTCTTCTTTTTTTTTTTTACCTTGGCATAAATAAATTGAAGGCCCAGAAAAGTCAACATTATTTTATTCAGTGTCAAGTCTCTTGGCTAAACCATTAAAAAAAAAAAAAAAAAAAAGTAGTTACCAATAAAGTAGGCTTTATAATATTTAATCTTTTCTACTCCAATTATTTTCTAACCAGCATGTTAACAGTGATTCTCAAACGTGAATGGCATCAGAACTGAGCCCCAACCCAGAATTTCTAATTTAGTAGGTCCAGGGTTGGGATGCAAGAATTTGTATTTCTATCGAGGTTCCTGGTGATGCTGATGTTGCTTGGTCGTGGGATCACAGTTTTTAAAACCAGTGTAAAATCAGACATTATCAAGGGAAAGGGAGGAAGGGAGCCTGGGTAATTTACAAACTAGATAATGATCCCTTAACTACAGAGAGATGTGTGAAAAGATGTATTCTAAATCAGGAAATACAGTAGCTGTGAGTTATTCCTACCACAAGAAAGACTTTTCACTTAGCTAAGGATTAATCAGCTAAAGGATTACTAAGTGTCTTCCCCTGCTCTTCCACTCTGCTAGTAGACTTTACTGGTCTCTGAGCATTTGTCGTTTCTAAAATATTTTACCATTTTACTGGTATGTGTTTTCTGTTAATAGCCACAAACACTTAGAATAAGGCAAAAATGTAAGTAGATGTGACTATTACATTTCTTATAACTTGATAGACAAAAAATGTAGTCTATTTCCACTTTTTTTGCTGAAATGTATTCCTGACAAGTACACTAAAAAGTGAAGTGAAGAAAAACAGATGTGTTTCCACTGAGATGTTTAAGAAAACCAAGAATGTCAAATTGTCACTTTTCACCATTAGATGGCACTGGTCTGTCAAAAAGGCACAACTTCAGGAGGCACCAACAACTGACACCAAGGTCGAGAGCGGAAACAGGCATTTTCAAATGACCTCAAAAATAAACGCACAAACTGCAAACAGTTAAAATCAAGGGCTTTAGAAAGTTGTATGGGTACTTTTACAGGACTGTATCTGTGAAGTTTACATTTCTTCTTTTTTTCCTTTCTAGAATGATTTTAGCTTGCCATGAAAATGAACTAATTACCCAGTTCCTGAAGTTCAGCCCTTGTTAATAACTATAGCAAACCAGCATATGGGCAACTCGTGGTGATGCCTCTGGATTGACAGGCACCCGAAGTCAGGTGAACTTGGGTTCTATTTAGCTTTGCCCATTAACTTCCGCTAAATCCAGTGACTGGAGACTTCAAATCTGTCAGGTTCTCTTCCCCACATTCATTCCTCTTTACCCCACTAGGCTCCAAGATCCTGGGACAGTTCATGGGCACCTACAGCAGTTTTGGGCACACAGTGGAAGTGCAATTTGTGATTGTTCAATGTACAGGGTGGACATCAAGTGCAATTTACTGTTAAATTATTTTAAATTGCACACGAACTTTAAGTCTACCCCTTATAAAAGTTAAATGAAAATTTACTACTCAGCTTATCCGGGCATTAAATATTTCTCTTCAATATGTGAAATACAGATATTATTGATTATTATTCCAATTTTTCCAAACATAGAGACTGTAATGCTTATATTTTTAAAGAACATTTCTATGTCGACAGCATTTAGTTTATAGGTAAAAGGATACAAAGATCCTGAAGATGCTTATACTTTAGTAGGAGAGATAAAGTGTACATAAATTACTATAATACTAAGCAGCTACCTTAGTCACAGGAAAATAAAATTACTATGAGGTAGTACACATTAATAGGGTACCGGACGGCTACGAAAATAGTTCTGGGGAACTCCGAGAAATCAGAAATAACTTTCTTCTGGGGAAGGTGTAGGCAGAAACTGGCAACGGGCTTGGCCTGGGAGAGGGGACAGAATCCGCATCGGTGCAGGTAGAGGGATGAAAAGGCCAGAACATAGAGGGTCTGAGGGCCAAGCACGAGTTATCTGGCTCTTGGACTGTGCGACAACAGTGAGTAGGAAATAAGCACAGAAAGTTGTGCTGAGCGTCTCCACTGGTCTCCCAAGGAGTGGGCAGTCTCTGCTAGCCTCTGATCAGGATGAGTGGGATATTACTGCTTCTGGAAGATTTTCTGTGCAAAGACAAATGGCAGGAGATGGCCCAAAGATTAAAGTACAGAGCCAGGGAGATGTACCGAGGACCAGCACCAGGGGAATGGTAATGAGATAGCTGGATGGGGGCAGGGTCCTTACGGAGACAAAACTGGTCCTTGGCAACGCCCCAAATGTGGACCAGAAGGAAGGAATCAAAGGGTGCAAAATTTTAAGCGTGGCTAGAAGGATGCAGTTCCCAGGGCACAGGCTATAGAGATGTGAGGCTTAAATCCAGGGACATGTTTCTGAGTAGACAGGAGAGAGATGCTGGAGAGGAGATGGAGCAAGGCGGTGGAGCTCCCCAGCCAGCAAGGCAGCCAGGCAGCCGGGCTCTTCTCAGCATCCACACACACACTGCCCCGAACACGCACCCCGCGGCCGCAGCTGCCGCCACCACCCTCCTTCCTCACCCCTCCCACTCCTGCAAACTCTCTACTGTGCTTGTCCAAAAAAAAACAGGGGTGAGAACCATTGTGGGTTCCTGGAGGTGAAAGGAACCTCAGAGTACTGAGGAAGCAAAGGAAGGAGCTACGAGACAGGGGAGAAGATGAACAGTGTTAAGAGATGACCGGGCTAGGACTCTCGTCCCGTTTCTTCATAGCACTGCTGGGGTCTACAGAGAGTGAACCACGAAGATGAGGCAGTGGCTATGGGGAATGTATTTTCACTTTTTAGTTTGCCTTGTAGGGGACTTGAAAGAATAGTGAGATCGAGATGTTTCTGGGGAAATTTGAACTGTCTCATCTCTTCTCATTTCCATCCATCCCAATCTGCCCTCTCAGTCCCCATTCAGCCAGGCAGCAACTGCCGGATTGAGGAAAATAACTCACTCATCACAGTAATTCACAGTAAGGTGTGATTCTGAGGCAAGATTAGAACTCTGTTTGCCACAGAGTAGGTGCTAAACAGTATTTGTTAAGTGAATGAATGTGCCAAGGCTTAATTAGCCCCAGAGCATTTGCCATTTATTTATTTAGAAACAGAGTCTGGGTAGAGTGCCGTGGAGTCTTATCTCATTGCAACCTCAAACTCTTGGGTTCAAGTGATCCTCCTGCCTCAGCCTCCCTGAGTAGCTGATAGGTGCCTGCCACTATGTTTGGCTAATTTTTCTGGTTTTAGTAGAGACAGAGAGAGGTCCTGCTCTCGCTCCAGCTCCTGAACTCAACAAATCCACCCGCCTTGGCCTCCCAGAGTGCTAGGATTACAGGCGTAAGCCACCTCTCCTGGGCAGCATCTGCCTTTTAAAAAAAAAGAAGACAGAGATAAGTAAAATGAATCCCTGATGAGAACGTCTTAACTATTTGCCCATCACTGTTTCTCAGCGTGGGTGCTGACAGCACTTTGAATAGGAAAATTCTTCAGAAGAGACCAGTTGTTCCTGGAAGCTCTGCTGATTGTGGGAGGCTGGGATGCCAGTCCTTGGCCAGCGGCTCCTTCCGCAGGCTCCACGATACCGTGTGTTTATCACTAGTACTTCTCTTATGGTCGCACATTTGGAAGTTAGCCATTTGCTTGTTGCACCATTCTAAACTGTGAGCCCCATGCTGGGAGAACAAGTCTGGCTTTTTCATAGCCCTCCAGTGTCCAGCTTGGGGCAGGATATGTGGTGAGTTTCCTTCCTGTGGGCACTTCTAACCTCACCATTAGACTGTGATAAAAATCCTGGTGTTCCAGATTTCCTCACTGTAGTCACCAAGCCTTGCATACGATCAAAGTCAATACATTTTGTTAATAATATGAAATTAAAAAAAAATTAAAATGCCGTATATGACATACTTCTGAACTTGAACTAAATTAAGACACTCTTTCATCATATAAAGACTACACATTTATAAGGCATTATCATAGCTATTAAAATTTGTGGCCCATAGAAAGGGGGGAAAAAACCTTATGATTAAGAAATGCTCACATACACCTAAAGCTCATTTATGATTTCAATTGAGGTTTTTGATTTTTACTATAATTTAGAAGTTTTCAAAAACACCAATCCCTATTCGATGTGCATTTTTCCCCTATAAATATTTGTATGTTTTACTCATGAATGAACTATTTTGCAAAATTTAGGCCAGTAATTCTCATTCTCATCCGTGTTTCATAATCAGATCAACTGGAAAGTTTCTAACAATACATATTCCAAGATCTTAGCTTTGGAGATTTTAATTTAGCTGTCAAGTATTTTTAATGATCAGGGAGAATTTAGACCAATGAATGCTCATGTCTTTTTGTAAAATACTTGCCTGAAATTTATAATTAAAGAAAATTTCTCTTGAGTCACCATTTCCCCATTACCTACTAATCTTTAGAAACAAAAACACAACAAGAAATCCTATGTTTCTAAAATCCCTGGATGTGATAACCGATTATTTTTATGGCTTCAATATTGACCATCTAATTTTTACTTAAATTTATTTTTAAATCTGTTTCATTAAGTTACATATGAGAACATTAAGCATAACTGTATTGTTATGGATAATTTGTAGATAGTTGAATATACTTGTTATGGGCTAAATTTTGTAGCTCAAAATAAGATCTATCGAGGTGCTAACCATCAGTATCTCAGAATTTGGAAATAGGGTTTTTGCGGATTTAAAGATTCAACCACGTGGAGGTCATTAGATTGAGGCCCTCATCTAACATTAGTGGTGTTCTTGTCAAAAGGGGCAATTTGGATATTGACAGAGATGAGCACCAAGGAAGATAGTATGAAGGAAGAGAAGTGAGAACAGCAGGTGCAGATGGAGGGCTGGAGTGATGCGTCTAGAGGACAGGGAATGCCCCACCTTGCCAGCAAACCACCCAACAGTAAGAAGAAGGAGGAGGAGACCCACAGGTTTCAAAGGGAGACCAGTCCCGCTGACCCTGTGGTTTGGAATTCTACTCCCCAGAACTGTGAGAGAATAAACTTCTGTTGTTTTAAGCCACACAGTTTTTGTACTTTGTTCGAGCCACCCCATCAAATGAAGGCACTGCTAAATATACCTGCTCACTGTATGACTTGCTGCCACTGAATCCTGAAAATGTACTTTAACTTTAAAGGACAAGTTTCATTAGTGCAAAGCAAAATTGAGGCAATCATCAGTAGATCTCTCCCCCAAATGTCCTTCTTGGCAATCGGGCAAAGCCTATGAATCCCTTCTAAGAAAAATGTTTTTAAGTTTATAAAATGAAATATTCTGGATTATGAATGAGCCCAATTATATTTAAACATTTATCAGAATTTTTAAAAAATATCAATTTGTTGTAGATGACACCAATGAACGGAAAAACATCACATGTTCTTGGACTGGAAGACTTAATCTTATTAAAATGACTATACTGCTTAAAGCAATTTATAGGTTCAACACTATTCCTATCAAACACCAATGCTGGTTTTTATTTTTTTGTTTTGTTTTTGTTTGTTTGTTTGAAACAGAGTCTCACTTTGTCCCTCTCAGTAGAGTGCCAGGGATGGCATTAGATCTCACAGCAACCTCAAACTCTTGAGGCTCAAGTGTTCCTCCCGCTTCAGCCTCTGAAGTAGCTGGGACAACAGGTGCCCACCACAATGCCCGGCTATTTTTAGAGATGGGGTCTCACTCTTGCCCAGGCTGGTCTTGAACTCATAACCTCAAGTGATCCACCTGCTTCAGCTTCCCAGTCCACTAAGATTACAGGAGTGAGCCATGACGGCTGGCCACCAAGGATGTTTCTTACAGAACTAGAAAAAACAATTTTAAAGTTCACATGGAACCAAAAAAGAGCCTGAATAGCTGAAGCAATCTAGAGCAAAAAGAACAAAGCTAGACATATGGCATTGCCTGACTTCAAATCATATCATAAGGCTACAGCAACAGAAACAGCACGGGGCTGGTAATAGACATATAGATCAACAGAATAGAAAGCCCCCAAATAAAGCACTAGTTACAGTCAACTGATTTTGACAAAGTTGATAAGCATATACACTAAGGATATCCTTTTTAATAAATGGTGCTGGGAAAACTGGGTCACCATATGCAAAAGAATGAAACTGTACCGGACATATAAAAATCTACTCAAGATAGATTGAAGACCTGAATGTGAGACCTAAAATTTAAAAATTACTAGGAAAAAACCTAGGGAAAAGTCTTCTGGACATTGGTCTAGGCAAAAAATCTGTGATTATGACTTCAAAAGTATAGGCAACAAAAATAAAAATAAACTACAAAGCTTCTGTACAACAAAAGAAATAATCAAGAATGACCAATCTACAGGAGAAAATATGAGTAAAGTATACATCCAACAGGGGCCTAATACCCAGAATTTACCAGGAACTCAACTCAACTTTAACAAACCAATTAAAACAGGTTTTTTAATTAACCCATTAAAAAGTGGGTGAAGAATAGGAACAGACATTTTTCATAAGACGACAAACAAATGAGCAACACGCACATGAAAAAATGTTCAACATTACTAATCATCAGAGAAATGCAAAGGAGAACCACAAGGAAGTAACATGTTACACTAACCTGAATGACAACTATTAAAAAGACAAAAAATTACGGATGTTGGCGAGGATGTGGAGAAAAGGGAGAATGTAAATTAGTGTAACCTCCATGAAACACAGTATAGAGATGTCTCAAAAAACTAAAAGTAGAACTTCCATAGATGATCCAGCAATCCCACCTCTGGGTATCTGCTCAAAGGAGAATAAATCAATAACCAAAAAAGATACCTGCACTTGTATGTTTATTACAACAGTCACCATAGCAAAGATATGGAATCAATGCAAGCATTCATAAGTGGAGTTATTAGATAAAGAAAATGTGTTATACTATAGAGCTATAAAATACTATTCGGCCATAAAAAAGAATGAAATCATGTCTTTTGCAGCAACACGGATGGAAGTGAAGGTCATGATGGTAAGTGAAACAGACACAGAAAGACAAATATCCACGTTCTCACTTGTGAGAGATAAATAATGCACACACACAGAAGCAGACTGTGGAGCGACCGACAAGGGAGACTTGGAGCAGGGAGGGTGGGGGATGAGGGCGGTTGCTTGGTGGATGGAATGTGCATTGCTTCAGGGATGGATGGGCTGAAGGCCCAGACTTCACCACAATGCAATAATATATCCATGTACCAAAATGGCACTACATACACGAATAGATACAAATATAAAATAAATGGAAAAAAATACCAATTTGTAATGCAGCAAAATCACATACTTCATTAACATGTTAAAGATCTAATAGGAAATCTATTAATGTCTTAGTGATGTTCTGAATAAATGGTATATTGAGATGTCACATACAAAAATAATTGTGGATTCCATTGTGATGTCACACTGGATGTCATAAATGGTATACTGAGGTGTCACATATGAAAATATTTGTGGATTCCATTGTGACAAAGTCACAGGCACTGTTCACACTATTGCAATGTCTTTCCTATGCTTAATTTAAAGAAATACTAAACTTCAGAGAGAGGTTAATGAAAATACTTATGTAATTAATCCCCCCACCATCTTCAGGAACTCCGTGAATTCTATCTATGGACCATTTGAGAGTCGATTGATTCCAGACAAAGAACTCTTGAAGAGGGAACATGATTTGGTTTGATTCAGAAAATTGTCTGTTTTATGCATTTTGACACATTTGTCCTAAATGTATTATAGCTATGTGGGTGACACTCAAGTTACCTTCTGCCTCCCTATACTCCAAAGGACAGCTTAAGACCACAAATCATAGATTCCCTTGCAGGCTCAGTTCTGAAGGTGATTTGGGTTCAAGCAGTATCTGGGTAAAAACTAAAAGAAGGAAGTGAAGCAGAAGCTCTGTGCCCGCTGTTTTAGCTGGCAAGCGCAGATGTGGATATAGCTGGGTTTCTTTCTGCAGTCATATTATGGCTGTACTACCTTGGATTCGTGAGTGCCAAGAGGCGAGGCAGAGACATTCATGCTGTTATACATCCTAGCAGGTGCGTCATGGCTGAGACAGTAATGCCGGAACACAGCAGTTTCCAGATGGTGGGAGCCGCAGTGTGGTTTTCGATCACAGGAGAGGAAGCAGCTCCCTAAGTGGTTGGGTTCTGCTGTGTGGTTCTGAAGTTAATACTAAACAATTCAAACTGGAGTCTGTCTTCTCAATCCTTCCAACAGTTACACAGTCAACTTAATGCCCCGAAATAAGCCTCTTCTTGCTTTAACTAGCTAAAGTAAATTCTTTTATCTGCAACTGACCTCTGACCGAACAAACTACAATTTATATTTATATTCCTTCCTATAAAGGACCTGTTTCCTCAGGAACCATGTCTGTTACATGAGTTGCTTTCCACTTCTTTTTTCTTTTTAACCAAAAGAATACACTTCCAACTTTAAACACAGTGGGGGGAGGAGGGGTGAAATCCTGAACGGCTCATTGTTCTCTGAGCAAAAATAAACATACTCAAATTTATATCACAAATACTGTTATAGAAAATATATATAAGAATCCAAGAATTCTGCTCCTGTTCAGTTGACTATAGTCACTTGCATCATCTTAGCTCACAGCAACCTCAAACTCTTGCGCTCAAGGGATCCTCTTGCCTCAGCCTCCCCAGTAGCTAGGACTCCAGGTGTGTACCACCAAACCTAATTTTTCTATTTTTAGTAGTGATGCGGGTCTCACTTTTGCTCAGGCTGGCCTCAAATTTCTGAGCTCAAGCAATCCACCCACCTCCGCCTCCCAGAGTGCTAGGATTACAGGCGTGAGCCACCATGTAGGCCCACTACAGTCACTTTTAAAGGCTATTACTGCCCAATAAAGTAAAAGTATATTGTTAAAGTGAAAAATACACATAAATTGTTAACTTCTCTGTAAGTGTACAAATTGCCCAGATCGCTATGCTATTTGAAGATTAAAGGTAATTTCTTTTCTAATATGGAAATGTATTATTTAACCCTCAAAGTGCTTTAACGTGTAATTCTTAACCAGGGAATATCAGTTGCTCCGATGTTCCAGAGGCCAAAAACAAAGCCCCAGATCATGTCTTAGAAAAGTTTTATTACCAAGATGAATTTGCAGGGAAAGTTACCTTAATATCATGGGCAAAATGAAATGGATAAATACAGCATGAAAAAGAACTATGTGCTGAAGTTCAGGAGGTCCTAATTATCATGTTGTTCCAAATGAGAGTTCACTGAAATCTCTGGATTGGATTTAATCATGCTTTTTTTCTGTTCAGCTTTATTATATATATATATGTATATATACATATATATATATTTTTTCTTCCCTCTCTCACCACACTCTGGAATAGATAAATGCTTTTAATTGAGTAGATATATGTGTGTTTTTAGTTTTAATCATTATGAAAGAAACATGACTATAATTTTGTACCAAATATCTCTAAGCATATATTTGTGAAATCTCTGTAAGGTGAATCCTCACCTATATGCAGGGTAACTGTCACTTTATCAAAATCAACTTAGCACACCCCTATAAGCCAGATATGTTTCTTACTTATGTGCAATCTCTTTTAACAAACAGAGAAACCAAGGGGTTAAAATTCAGGTTCAACATAGAAACCAAGCCTAAGAAATCTAGACCCAAGGCCTGAATGTCTCCTCCAGAGTGAAACCCTTTTCATTTAGAGGGTGATCTCTGAAAATCTCATTTCACAGTGGCTCTACACTTTAGTTTTCTATAACTTTTTAACTGAAAAAGTCTTCCAACTATTACATATGTTTATTATCTTTAGTACTAGGAAATTGTTTTAAACCATGAACTTTGTGAACTTCATTTAAAGCTTTAACTATCGTGTGGGTGATTTTCCTGACGTCAATGAATGTAGCTTCAACACACAAAAAAGTTAACCTTTGTAAAACACCTTTTAAAGAAAACTATTTTTAGCCCATTTTTGCACTCTAAGAAATACAGGTATTTTCCTGGTTTCCCCAGCTCACTGACGCGCACCGGCGGTGGCCACAGAACCCGGGGAATGGAGGGAAAACGCTAAGGACCTTGGAAGAAGCCACGGGAGTCGCTCCCTTCTGCCTCCATGTTTCCCGTCGGCGAAGTCTGCAAACAAAGCCCCCATCCCCAGGAGCGGTGTTCCTCGCCCCGGGACTCCCTACACCTACACATCACTGAGTAAGACGGCCTAGGCGTTCCGAGAAGAAAAATAGGACTTCGACAGGTTCCAACGCTCCTCGGCTCCAGCCAAGAAAATTTTCCGAAGCCCCAGGTCCGATCTCGCTGCAGCCTGCCCAGCTCCGTCCCACCTTGGGGCGCCAGGAGGGCGCGCCCGGCAGGCTGGTAATTCACCGACGCAGCGGGCAGGTCGCGGCGCGAGCCTGGCGCCCGCTAGTGCCCTCCCCGCCCCTGGGCTCCGCTTCCCGACTCGGGGCACTTACCAGGAAAAGCAGCAGGGCGCACGGGCGTCCCGGGCTCCGCGCCATCGCACCCTTGCCTCCGGCCGCTCGCTCCGCTCCGCTCCGCGCCGCCGCTGCCCGCGTGCCCGCGCGCGCGCGCCCGACGCCTCCGGGTCCCCGGCGCCCGCTCGCCCGCCCGGCGCTCCCCCCCAGCCTCCCCGCCCCGGGGCCGTCTTCCCTGCTCCAGCCGCGCGGCCCAGCCCAGAGGCGCGGTCCCAGGCGTGGCCCCGCGAGAAAATGGAGCCAGGGGCTCGTCCGAGCTGCTAGCGCGGAGGTGGGGAAAGCCGCCGAGGAGGGAGGCGCGGGTTGGACTCCCGCCCCCGTCGCACAAGCACCTGGGACCGTGACGTCCCAGAGTTGGGGACCGTGGGTGGCAGGCCCCGCCCTGCCGTTTTCTCCTTCCCGATCCCCTCCTCCCTGGAAAAAGGCCGGGAGGTGGGAGCCTCCGGCTAGGTTCGGCCTGCTGAGCCCCAGCCCAAGGGCAAACCTTGCCCTAAGCATCGGATCCCGCGGGGTTGGGCCCGGCCTCCTACTGCCGCCGAAAGGGTGAGAGGTCCGGGACTTGGTGAATGTGCGTTAGGCCCCAGCGCAGGTGGCGCGGGGAGGAGACTGGTGACTTATGGACCTGCGTCCTCACGGCGGCTACGGCCACGGTGCGTGGACTCCGTTCCCGGGATGGCTGTCTCCGCAAAGGCTTCTCACCTCTTCCCAGGGCTCTTTCTTCCAACAGGTTTGCAACTTATCTGGCTCAGGGAGAAACCAGACTCACCGGAGGTCAAAACATAACAGTTGTTTGAACCTTTGATGGCTGGACTGAGCTTGGAAAAAACTACAAGGTGTTAGGAAATACATACTCTTCCTTATGACTTAGAAATTCACTTAAGAGTGCACGCCTAGTGATCAGAAGTTCTGCTCCAAGAGCTGAGTGGAGGGGCCCTGGCTCTCTGTGCCTCAGTTTCCAGATCTGTCAAACAGGGTTAATAGCGCTGAACATATAGAGATATTAGGAGAATTAAATCAGAAAATCTATATGGAGTGTTCTGCAGTGTCTGTCACTTAAAGGTTCACTGAATGATGGTTAAAATTATAACACTATTATTGCAAGGTAAAATGTTAAATTGACCTCTTCTTGAAAAGCAGAAAGTGTACATGGGCGTCCAAACACTAAAATTAGCCCTAGATTAAAGAAGGAGGGAGTGGTGGGGAAGGAAAAGCAGAGAGGGAAGGAGGGAGCGGGGTGGGGCCTCGGTGTGTGCCACACCTTTTGGGGGCAAGACACAATTGCAAGAGGGACTTGACCTAACAAATGCAATCAGTGTAACCTGGCTTATTGTACCCTCAATGAATCCCCAACAGTTAAAAAAAAAAAAAAAAAAAAAAGAAAAGAAACGTCTAAGAGGCTTGGAGTCCGTAGCACAGTGGTTGCAGCACCAGCCACATACGCTGAGGTTGTCGGGTTCGAACCCAGCCTGGGCCAGCTAAACAACAACAACTGCAACAAAAAATAGCCAAAAATAGCCGGATGTTGTGGCAGGCGCCTGTAATCCCAGCTACTCAGGAGTCTGGGGCAAGAGAATCGCCTAAGCCCAGGAGTTGGAGGTTGCTGTGAGCTGTGATGTTACAGTACTCTACAGAGGGCGACATAGTGAGACTCTGTCTAAAAAAAAAAAAAAAAAAGAAAGAAAGAAAGAAAGAAAGAAACGTCTAAGAAAGGATAATTGGTTGAAGTAGTGGGAGAGCCTGTATAAAGGGTTGGTTGGAGACCAGAAAGAGAGATTTTGCATTAAATTTGGCCTAAATAGCAGAGTTCTGTGTATGGTCCAAAGTGACTCCCTTGCCCTTGAGTATCTCTTTTCTCTCCGCAGTTCCAATCTTGCCAATTTTTAAAGATCCAATATAATTGTCATCTCCTGGTTAGTCCTTTCTTCCCCAGCCTTCAACAGCTACTCCCTCTTTGAGCCGAGAGAAAAACCTTCTCCACTGTTTGTTTAGGGCTAATCTGCTGAGTGAATTTTCTCATGGCTATTTAAGCGGCTGTGTTTAGTTGGTTAAGGACTAAGCCTCCAGGAAGTTTCTGCATAGCTCACCACTCCGGTACCATGGGAGACTCTCAGTAAACACTGGTTATATAGTGGAACCTGGGGGAAAGTACGTGTTTCAGTTTTCATTCCTTTCTTCTGAGCTAGATGTGAATGGAGCACACCTGGGTTATAATTCTCATTCTCCATCATGCTGGGAAAGCTCCTATTTAAAGAACGTAGGCCTTACCAAAACACATGCACAAAGGGTCTCAGGAGCTGTATGTCAGTCCTGCCTTAAATTACTATTCTTTCATTTGAGTCCTATTGACAAGTATTTATGCCTCAATTGGCAAGAGTTTGGTTTTGGTATCTTTATTCGTAATGAAGATAATTATAGCTTCCAGAATGAGAAATAACTAATGCAAATTTTATTTCTGTTGTATTATTCGACATCCCTTGAAGGCTATCAAAGTCAATTTTAAGGTAGTATTCTTTCTGTAAGATATTTATCCCTAAGGCTTTGAGTGTAGGTGGTATACGATCTAATGACATCAGATGTCATTCCTGAATGAATTCCACTTTAAAAATTCTAAAACTTTACCGGGCGTTGTGGCGGGTGCCTGTGGTCCCAGCAACTTGGGAAGCTGAGGCAAGAGAATCGCTTAAGTCCAAGAGTTTGAGGTTTCTGTGAGCTATGACACCATGGCACTCTACCAGGAGTGACATACTGAGACTCTGTCTCAAAAAAACAAACAAAAAAAATTTAAAACTTGTGACTCAGGGGATTTATTGAGAATCAAATGATTCACAACTAACTCCCTAGCTCCTGACTTCTTTATACTGGGATGAGAGTAAATGTAATTCATAAATCTCTGTGCACAGAAACAAATGTGGCCATTACTAACAAAGCAATAAAACTTGTTTTAAAATAAATTGAAGTGTTAATAGGATGTGAAAGATTTAACTTACGGGATTTTCTTTCCTGCCAAAATTAGTGAACATTATGGTAAAGGAATTTAAGACCCTTAGAATTTATTAGTTCATAATGTATTTCACACAAATAATTGCCTTTAACATCTAGATAGACTCGAAATATCTATCAGAGTTAACATTTTCTAGGCTACTTTCCCACAGGTGGGAATAATCGTTAGTGATTGCTCATTAAAATCACCTCTTTAATAGTATCTAAAATTTTCAAAGAAAGCTTTCATAAATACCAATGAAAATTAATGTATCACTTTTCCACTAACACAGTCTCCTTACTCCCCACACTTCTTAGCATTAAAGATTACTTAATAACTTGACATTTCTTGGCTAATGGTTTGGTAGATGGCTGGCCATTTAATTCCAGTGACAAGCCCAATGAATATATGTATAAGAATTAATGTTTGAGAGGTGAGAGCTAAATCTGGCTGCTACTCTGTTGCTGCTGAAGCCACCGGGAGGTTTTGATCTACATCCAGTTGCTCATCACACAAAAATCCAATTATTGTGACAGTATTGCCAAGGAAGAAAAGAATTTTTAATGCTACGAGTGTCTTGTTGGGAGAATGAGAGAGGCTGCCTTAAATCAGTCTACTTGACCAAGGGATATCCTGGGCTTTTAACAGAGCGGTCAAGTGCTTTGAGGCAGGTCCTGGTTTATCTTTCAATGCTACATGCATTGGAGGCAGATTGTGAGAGATGGTGAATCTTGACATCAGGAAGTCTTCTCGGGAGCCTACGGAACCTCAACTCTTCAGTGGAAAATCCATCACTTCCGGCCAGGTGTGGTGGCTCCTGCCTATAATCCCAGTGCTTTGGGAGGCCCAGGCAGGAGGACCACTTGAGGCCAGGAGTCCATCATTGCTGGAAAACAGCTCAAAGGGTCAAATAGTTAAGGAAGAGGATTATTAAAAAAATATACAGGGGTTCATGGCGCTGTTTACCCTAATGCTTTGTAAGCAAATCGTAGAGATGTGAGGCTGTTACTATAAGAAGGTTATTGAGGTGAGGAGGTTTACTCATAAACATTGATCAGTAAAGGGTCCATGGACACAGGGCAAACTATGAAATGCCTACAGGTATTTTAAGAAGGGAAACAAAAGGAAGAATATGTTTTTAGTTTTATTCCACTTATTTATTCCATGTTGAGCTGTTCAGCAAACATTTCCTTTGTATTTTATTCGGAATGCAGATAAATAAGCATCCATCCAAAGAACTAAGAATAGAGACTTACAAAATAATATAGCTATAATTAAATATAAAATAATATTACATAACTCAGTGGTAGAACTATGTGCAGGGTAAAATGTGAACAGTGAAGAGAGTTCCTAATTCATTCTTTGGACCATGGGATTAGAGAAGGATTGTTTGGGGAAGGTGTGGTGAGCTGACTGGTGAAGAGGCTGTTGGTGAAGAGTCGGGGCTTCAGCTTTAGCTGTGAAGAAAGCTTTCTTTTCGTCACCAAACAGGGAAATCAGAAGGAAAATCTGGCACATGTTGAACTTGAGATATTAGAACAATATGCAATTAGAAAAGTCTAGCAAGTAGTTTGAAATGAGAAAGAGAACATAACTGCAAATGTGTTGGAGAGGTAGACGCAGTCACATTTTGTTTCCATTTCTCTGGCTGTCCTTAATCCATTTCTTTTTCTTTCTTTCTTTCTTTTTTTCTTTTTTGAGACAGAGTCTCAAGCTGTTGCCCTGGGTAGAGAGTGCTGTGGCGTCACTGCTCACAGCAACCTCCAACTCTTGGGCTTAAGCGATTCTCTTGCCTCAGCCTCCCCAGTAGCTGGGACTACAGGCGCCCGCCACAACTCCCGGCTATGATTTGGTTGTAGTTGTCATTGTCGTTTGGTGGGCCTGGGCTGGATTAGAACCGCCAGCCTCAGCATATGTGGCTGGCGCCTTAGCCGCTTGAGCTACATGCGCTGAGCCCTTAATCCGTTTCTTATCCTTTGCCTATTTGTAAAATATGTATGTCTTCTGAATTCTGCCCTTTTCTTGTTTTCTTCTTGATAACAGGCATGATTCTGTGGCCATTTCCATTGTACAAATCCATCACAACTTTCTCTCCAGAGCTTCAAACAACGGATGTCACCATTTGGGTATTTCATGGGAACTTCAAACTTCCATAATAATTTTGTAGGAGTATCAAATTCAGTATATTGACAAAAAAAGATTTCTCATCCTCTTCCATCTCTGCAGCGCTGCTTCCTCATGTGCCTAACTCAGTCAATCGCAGCCGTGTTAATGTGGCCACCAAAGCCAGGACCTGGGGTTTCACCCTGATCCTTCTTTTTCCCCTTCTCTCTTTATCCAGTTACCTTTTTTTTTTTTTTACCCTCTCCTTTAGTTCTCCATGACCCTGTTCAAGATGATTCATACACCCTGCAGCAATCTTAGGGTTGTTCCATCCAGTCTACCACTCCACCCATTTCTTGTTATCAAAATTGTTAATTCCTTAAGAGCAGAGGCATATGATATTCATAGCTGGCCCAACCCTTTGAATCCAGCACATATTAGATAATCAATAAACATATGTTGAAACATATGAAACATACTGGAAAAAGTTAATTTTAAATGAAAAAAGAGTATTGTAAGGGAAAGTGTTTGGAATATCAACTGTGGATGAATTAATAGTGGATCTGGTTAGAAAATGTTAGTCTGTGATATGTGTGTGTGTGCGCGTGCGCACACGTGCACGCGTGTTTATGTATGCACGTCTTTCCCAACACCACCACAGCCTAGCACTGGAACCAGGATGGCAGACGGCGGGCTTGAGTCAGGGTTGTCGAGTAGCCTGGCTCATGGAGTTGTGAGTGGCCAGGAGAGAGCGGCTCAGGGCCCAGCTGGAGGCGTTCTGGAGCCAGTTGAGAACAGTTAGTTACATGGGCTGTAGAGAAATGGGAGGGGACCGTCCCTTCCCTTTATCCTGGAGGAGGGCTTGTAGTCTTATTCCATGGAAGCCAAGGCAGGAGTCATATCACAGACATTAGGAGTAAGGATCTTGAAATTCTCATGGACTCTCCAGTTGGATGGACCAGGAGCCTCCTGCACCTAGGTGGAGATGACTTCCAATGAGAGACAGGGAGAACTTTGGTGCCTTTCTGAGTTGAAAGGTAATAATCAAAGCCCAGCAGACTCCAAGCCATGTCATCTAACACACAGAAGCCAGCACACACTCTGGGGGGGGGGGCAAACATAGCCCTGAGATCATAGCCACAGATACCAACACCCCAAAAGAGTGAGAGAGCCCTCGCGAGTCACCATGTCTTGTGGAGCTCTTCCCCACGCACTTGGCTTGTGAGTCAGTGCACCAGCACTGCCTGCTTTGGGTGCAAAGCCCCAGAACCCAGGTGCTTTAAGGAGATTGCCAACGTTTAAGAGGTAGAGAAGAAGAGGAAGCTGTAATGGTTATTTGGTGTAATAGAGAAAATAAAGTAGATTTGGTGCAATAGAGAAAAATGAAACAGTCTGTTCTTGGGTGTCAGTAAAATGCCAAAACACACCTTTGAAGATGTTTGGAAATAAGTCACACTAATTTTAAGATGTGGTCAGCTGGACTGAGGCACGTATGAAACAGACAACTGCTGAGGGAAACCCCTGCAAGGCCTTGATGCCTCTGCAACACTGCCCCCTCCCACTGATTAACGTTGAACTCCTTTAGCTGCAGGCCTCCGTGGGGCTGTGAAATGTACCTTACCAGGAGGGCGGCACGTTAATCCATTACCAATCTCCAGGGGTGATCCACCTCAGTGCCCTTGCATTTGCTGTTCCTGTCCCTAGAAGCATCTGCTCCAGAAATGTATGAGGTCTATTCTGAATACTCTAGTTTTTTTTCCCGCAAATGTTACCTTCTGAGTGAGGCCACTCCCTGACCAATGATTTTTAAATTGTATTAATTATCCCCCACACCCAGAGCTCTCCTTCCCCCTTTCCTGGTTTATTTTTCTTCTTGGTATATCACAATCTAAAAGACTGTGTTTTTACTATTTTGTTATCTGTCATCATTCCCTGGAATGTAAACTTCATAGAGGCTTTTTCCCTGTGCACCGTTATGTATACAGCACCTAAAACAGCACCTGGCCCTGCAGACCAAATAAAATACAAAGGAAATGTTTGCTGAACAGGGACAAGCTCAACATGGAATAAATAAGTGGAATAAAACTTAAAAACGTATTCTTCCTTTTATTGCCCTTCTTGAAATACCTGTAGGCATTTCCTATTTTGTCCTGTGTCCATGGACCCTTTACTAATCAATGTTTATGAGCAAGCCTACTGACCACAATAACCTTTATTTTTATTTTTTTTATTATTAAATCATAGCTGTGTACATTAATGCAATCATGGGGCACCATACACTGGTTTTATAGACCGTTTGACACATTTTCATCACACTGGTTAACATAGTCTTCCTGGCATTTTCTTAGTTATTATGTTAAGACATTTACATTTCACATTTACTAAGTTTCACATGTACCCTT
>CAUYPK010040028.1:0-24478 GCA_963574355.1 Loris lydekkerianus | reverse complement strand
CATACTCATACAAAAACATGGAAGTTAAATAACCTTATGCTGAATGATAGCTGGGTCATAGATGAGATTAAGAAGGAAATTACCAAATTTCTGGAACAAAACAACAATAGAAAAGAATTATCAGAACCTCTGGGATACTGCAAAGGCAGTCCTAAGAGGGAAATTTATAGCACTGCAAGCCTTCCTCAGGAAAACGGAAAGAGAAGACATTAACAACTTAATGGGACATCTCAAGCAACAGTAAAAGGAAGAACATTCCAACCACAAACACAGTAGAAGAAAAGAAATAACCAAAATTAGAGCAGAATTAAATAAAATTGAAAACAAAAGGATTATACAACAGACCAATAAATCAAAAAGTTGGTTTTTTGAAAAGGTCAATAAAATAGATAAACCTTTGACAAACCTAACCAGGAAAAAGAGAGTAAAATCTCTAATTTCATCAATCAGAAATGGCAAAGACGAAATAACAGACTCCTCAGAAATTTAAACAATCAAAAAAAAATAAAAAAGAAAAAGAAAAAGAAATTTAAACCTTAATTAATATTACATGAAACTTTATTCTCAGAAATATGAAAATCTGAAGGCAATTGACCAATACTTGTAAGCATGTCACCTTCCAAGACTTAGCCAGAATCAAGTAGAAATGTTGAACAGACCTATATCAAGTCTCAAATAGAATCAACTATACAAAATCTCCCTAAAAAGAAAAACTTGGGACGAGATGGCTTCATGTCAGAATTCTACCAAACCTTTAAAGAGGAACTAGTACCTATTTTACTCAACCTGTTCCAAAATATAGAAAAAGAAGGAATACTACCCAACACATTCTATGAAGCAAATATTAGCCTCATTCCAAAACCAGGAAAAGACCCAACAAGAAAAGAAAATTATAGACCAATATCACTAATGAATATAGACACAAAAATATTCAACAAGATCTTAACAAACAGAATCCAGGAACACAAAATTATACATCATCACCAAGTGGGTTTTATTCCAGTATCTCAAGGCTGGTTCAATATATGTAAATCTATAAATATAATTCAGTACATAAACAAATTAAAAACAAAGACCATATGATTCTCTCAATTGATGCAGAAAAAGCTTTTGATAATATCCAGCATCCCTTCATGATCAGAACACTTAAGAAAATTGGTATAGAAGGGACATTTCTTAAACTGATAGAGGCCATCCAGCACAAACCCACAGCTAATATTGTATTGAATGGAGTTAAATTGAAATCATTTCCACTCAGATCAGGAACCAGGCAAGGTTGCCCATTGTCTCCACTGCTCTTTAACATTGTAATGGAACATTTAGCCATCACAATGAGGAAGAAAAGGCAATCGAGGGTATTATATAGGGTCAGAAGAGATCAAATTTTTGCTCTTCGCGGATGATATGATTGATATCTGGAAAACACCAGGGATTCTACTACAAAACTCTTAGAAGTGATCAAGGAATACAGCAACGTCTCAGTTTACAAAATCAACCTTCATAAATCGGTAGCCTTTATATATATATATCAACAATAGTCAAGCTGAAAAAACCATCAAGGACTCTTTTTCATTCACAGTAGTGCCAAAGAAGATGAAATATTTGGGAGTTTAACAAAGGATGTGAAAGATCTCTATAAAGAGAACTATGAAACTCTAAAAAAGAAATAGCTGAAAATGTTAACAAATGGAAAAACATACCATGCTCATGGCTTGGAAGAATCAACATTGTTAAAATGTCCATACTACCCAAAGCAATGTACAATTTTAATGCAATCTCTATTAAAGCTTCATTGTCATACTTTAAAGATCTTGAAAAAAGTAATACTTTGTTTTATATGGAATCAGAAAAAACCTCGCATAGCCAAGACATTACTCAGAAATAAAAACAAAGCAAGAAGAATCACACTACCAGAGCTCAGACTATACTATAAATCGATAGTGATCAAACATCATGGTACTGGCACAAAAGCAGAGAAATAGATGTCTGGAACAGAATCGAGAACCAAGAGATGGATCCAGCTACTTACCGTTATTTGATCTTTGACAAACCAATTAAAAACACTCAATGGGGAAAAGATTCCCTATTTAACAAATGGTGCTGGGTGAACTGGCTGGCGACCTGTAGAAGACTGAAACTGGACCTGCACCTTTCACAATTAACTAAGATAGATTTAAACTTAAAGATTTAAACTTAAGACATAAAACTATAAAAATACTAGAAGAAAGTGCAGGGAAAACTCTTGAAGAAATCGGTCTGGGTGAATATTTTATGAGGATGAACACCCCCCCCCCCCCCGGGGCAATTGAAGCAGCTTCAAAAATACACCATTGGGACCTGATTAAACTAGAAAGCTTCTGCACAGCCAAGAACACAGTAAGTAAAGCAAGCAGACAGCCCTCAGAATGGGAGAAGATATTTGCAGGTTACATCTCCAACAAAGGTTTAATAACCAGAATCCACAGAGAACTCAAATGTATTAGCAAGAAAAGAACAAGTGATCCCATCTCCCACTGGGCAAGGGACTTGAAGAGAAACTTCTTCTCTTTCATCATCTTTAATCATCATCTTTAATCATCAGAGAAATGTAAATTAAAACTACTTTAAGATATCATCTAACTCCAGTAAGATTAGCCCATATCACAAAATCCCAGGACCAGAAATGTCGGCGTGGATGTGGAGAAAAGGGAACACTTCTACATTGCTGGTGGAAATGCAAACTAATATGGTCCTTTTGAAAAGATGTTTGGAGAATACTTAATGATCTAAAAATAGATCTGCCATTCAATCCTACAATTCCTGTACTAGGTATATACTCAGAAGACCAAAAATCACATTATAATGAAGATATTTGTACCAGAATGTTTATTGCAGCCCAATTCATAATTGCTAAGTCATGGAAAAAGCCCAAGTGCCCATCGATCCACGAATGGATTAATAAATTATGGCATATGTACACCGTGGAACACTATACAACCATAGAAAAGATGGAGACTTTACCTCTTTAATGGTTACATGGATGGAGCTGGAACATATTCTTCTTAGTAAAGTATCTTAAGAATGGAAGAAAAAGTATCCAATGTACTCAGCCCTACTGTGAAACTAATTTATGGCTTTCACATGAAAGCTATAACCCAGTTATAACCTCACAATAGGGGTAAGGAGTAAAGAGAGGGGAGGGTGGGGGGAGGTGAGTAGAGGGAGGGTGAACGGTGGGATTACACCTGCAGTGCATCTTACAAGGGTATATACGAAACTTAGTAAATGTAGAATGTAAATGTCTTAACACAGTAACTAAGAAAATGCCAGGAAGGCTATATTAACCAGTGTGATGAAGATGTGTCAAATGGTCTGTAAAATCAGTTATGGTACCCCATGATGGCATTAATGTACATAGCTATGTTTTAATTAAAAAAAAAAAAGATATTTGTACCAGAATGTTTATTGCAGCCCAATTCATAATTGCTAAGTCATGGAAAAATCCCAAGTGCCCATCGATCCACGAATGTATTAATCAATTGTGGTATATGTACAACATGGAATATTATGCAGCCTTAAAGAAAGATGGAGACTTTACTTCTTTCATGTTCACATGGATGGAGCTGGAACATATTCTTCTTAGTAAAGTATCTCAAGAATGGAAGAAAAAGTATCCAATGTACTCAGCCCTACTATGAAACTAATTTATGGCTTTCATATGAAAGCTATAACCCAATTATAACCTAAGAATATTGGAATATGGGGAAGGGGGAAAGGGAGGGGGGAGGATGGGCAGAGGAAGGGTGATTGGTGGGATTACACCTGTGATGCATCTTACAAGGGTACATGTGAAACTTAGTAAATGTAGAATATAAATGTCTTAGCACAATAACTAAGAAAATGCCAGGAAGGCTACCTTATATGCTCGAGTATATACGGTATGTTCACCAGTGTGATGAAACTATGTCAAAAGGTCTATGAAACCAGTGTATGGTGCCCCATGATCACATTAATGTACACAGCTATGATTTAATAAAAAAAAGGAAAAAGAAAAAAAAAGTGCTACCAGTATTGACACCGAAATTACCAATACATTTTAGTGAACAGGCACATTTGAAAATACTTCTTAGAGATTGAGGCTTGACTGTACATACAAAACTAAGAAAGAGGCTTCGGAGAATGGAGAGGAGGGAGCAGCTGGAAGGACAGAAGACTGTTCACAAAGAAATTGCCACTAGAGCTACGTAAGGCAGACTTTCCCAGGTGGGAGGGCAGTTTGGGTGGGGGTTGCATCATGCTCAGAGGCAGGAGACAATAGGGGATGAAGTGACATATTTGGGGTAAAACTGGAACAATTAGAAGGGAACATGTAGGGAATAGCTCCAATTTCCCGGGACCTAGGAAAGGGCAGAGAGGGTCAACATCATCCCTTCTCACAGAGCTTTCTATGCATTAGCACAGTGCCAAGTGCCGTGACAGACAGAACCCACCTCATGGTGCTCTGACCTAAGAAGCATAGTCTCCCTGCAGTTTGTAATCCAGCGTTGGATCCAATGGCTTCATAACTCTACATTGCAAATTTATTAGATGTGGTTGATGAGACCACTGGTGTTTCTCTAGGTGAAATTGAAATGCTTCATCAACTTCCACTGATGCCAAATGTGAGACAAAACAACCACCACCATTCTCCCAGTAGAAGGATAATCACAAAGCCTCCACAGGCTAATGAATCAGAATTAATGAGCAGCCAACACCCACACCAAGCTCTGTTTGAGTTATGGCAGCAAAGCAGCAGGCAGAGGTGGGAGGTGGGGCAGGGAAGGCTTCCCTTTCCTGGTCATCCACATCACTTAAAATGCGAGGGAGGGGCCGTCTCATTGTCAGGGGTGCTGCTGGAACTCTGCCTATGCATACTCAGGCCTGTTGCCCAGCGTCACAGGATCAGCAGTCCTGAAGTTCCATTCCGCCTTGCTGTGCTGCTGCAATGGGATCTGACCTCTGCTGGCTCAAAACATTGGCCTGTGGGATCTCGATTATATTAATTGTGTGTGTGTGTGTGTGTGTGCGTGTGCGTGCATGTGTGAGTGTGTGTGTGAGGAGGAAGTAAGAGGACAAAAGGCATGACTGTAGAAAAGGGGTGAACATTTTTATTCAAACACAGAATGGTCAGTAGTGCACCCAAGGTTATGCACCAGGGAGATAAAAACCTATAGCTCTGAGCCCTAGCATTGTCCCTGCTCCTCACGTGCTTGTCAGTCTTCCGCCTCTTCCTTCCTCTGATCAGCACTTGGAGGCCTAGCAGGGCACATGGAGAGGGGAGGGGAATGGGCTCATGCAGCCTCATTCAGCTCCTAGCTTCATGCCCCCAAGAATGGTGTTCTAGAAATATGTGCTGCATCAATGAGTGTGTGACTGGCTCCTTCTCCTCATTGCTTCTAGCAACTTTCCCAAAGGGAAGTCAGAGCCTCCTCATCCTTCTCCTTCTCCCATCCCCAGTGTGGAAAAGCCTTGGAATTTCTGTCCCTGAATCTCTGAGCCATGCCTCTTAGGGAGTACCAGGATGGTGTTGGGGTGCTTGAAGTGCTCCCTGTTACCTGCCTCAGGCCACACTGGCCTTAGCTGGTGCTGGGGTGGAGACTCTCTGAGAACTATGGGTCAGAGGGGGTCAGCTTCAGCTGCTTTCCAAAATGTGGGAATCTCCGATGCCTAAGTGACCCTCTCAATCTATGAGACTGTTGTGCTGTGAAGTGGTCAAGAGACGTGTATGATCCAGCTCCTGATTCAAGACCCTGCTTGCTTGGCAGATGAGGAAGGGAGGCAGATGGGACCAGCGGATGGAATGAGCTGCAGAGCAATCACTGAGCGGGTACCACCCAGGGAAGAATCAAAGCATGGAGGCAGGCAGGTGGGCAATCAAAGCCAGTTTCATCAGCCTAGTTCAATTTCTCCTTGGCTGTGCTTTCTGCTTTATTTTCAACACAAAACTAGATGTGTCCAAAGGTCACTGCATCACCCAAGATCTACTGTAATGCTTTGTAGAGCCCATTGCAGTAGGCTAACAGGGCAGCCTGCATCTGTATCAGTTTCACCTAATGTCTGCCACGTGCTGGCCGGCACCCACAACAGTCTGTAAGTGAGAGTGTCCAGACAACAGAGAGACCCAGGTGTGAGAGTGGGATGCTGGAAAGCAGCAATGGGATGCTTCTGCCAGCCCCAAACATTACCTCAAATGCCTCTAACATAGTTTCTCCTCATGTTTTTTTCTCTTCCTCTTAGATTTTTTCCTAAACACGGCCTTTGTCTTCTCAGATAAGCAGAGAACAGGACCCGTAACAGATGGGGTGGGGCAAAGGTAGAGATGTATCTTCTCCGAACCCCTGCCCTCTGCAGCCGAAATCCCCCCTTTCCTAATGGAAGGAGTCAGTGGATAGAGGGGACCCGTCCAGGAGTCGCCCACCAGGTGTGGGGAACACCTGCCAGCAGCAGGTGCACCTGATGTTCTGCAGAGGGTTGGGTGAGCCCCGAGTTTGTCAGAAATGGCCCAGAACGTCATCTGGACACGAGTGCTCTCCTGCCACAGGGCCATCTCAGTTGTTGCCCGTGTGGTTGCCAGGTCAGCCACTCCCTCTGCAGATAATGCCAGCTCCAGGAAAGAGGCTTAGGTGCGTCTCCACAGCAACTGCAACTCAGGAGCTGGCCCGCCTCACTGTTCAACTGGGAAACTGTGGCTCCAGCCTCCTGGGACACACACACTATCCAAACACTGGCTCGTGCGAGGTCGTTCTGGTCAGTGAGGCTTTCACTGTGCAAAACTTCTCAGAGACAGACAGAGACAGAAAGGGGAGAAGCATGAAGTGTCAGCCAGAAACAGAAGAGAAAAGGAGGAAGACGTCCAGAGTGGAACCTGCCCTCCTCACCCTTCCCTCCCATGGCTGTTAAACTTTCTCTTCTTCCTGGAAAAGATCCAGATATTCTCTTCACGCAAACTAGAGTGCAGAACGCAGGACCCTGCTGCAATCTTGCACCTCAGCAGAGGCTGACCTCAGAAAGCCAGGTAAGAAGCCCATGTCCCCAGAACTCCTCCCCTGCGGCCTAGGATGTTAGAGCTGAGGCCAGGAGCTGGGAGGGGTGGCCTTGGGAAGCCCTGCAGAATCCTCCCGGCCAATGCCTGGTCCTTGCTTTATGAACTTGTGGGAAGCCATAGCTTTGGACCAGCAAACCTCTTAGCAAGAACCCAGCTCTAGCAGTTTCTCTTCAGCTTTTACAGAGAGGACACAGTGGGGAGAAGAAAGGTAAAAGCCCAATCAGAGATGCGTATATGGATTTGAGAACTGTGATTTGGGCACCTACTAAGTCCACGGTACAGAGTCAGGCTCCAGAGATGCAGCAGTGCCCCAGGCATGTGGGTGACATGTGGGCCTTAGGTCCCTTGACCACAAGCAGCCTGTGAGTCCCCGGTAATACACCGAGGAGAGCAAGGCTGGGCAGAGTGGTGCAGGGCGGAGCTCCAAGGAAAAGACAAGGATTGGAAGGGGAGTCCAGGCTGTCCCCGTGGGGGCCTGGTAGAGGTTCTTGGGGATTAGCCCCATCCAGTTAGGGTCAGTTGGACCTGTGCACTCACTCCCCCGGGTGCACCTCTGCCTCAGTGTGAGAACTGGCTGCCATTCATTCATTCAGGAACCACTTACCAAGTACCTACTGTGTGCCAGCAGAGTCAACAAACACAGCTCTTACCCTCATGAAGTTCATAACTGTGTCTGCGAGAGACATGTACAACCAAAAAAGGGGAAACGTGTTTGTTACAGATGCTGTGGTGACAGGCCCTTGTGCCAGGCCCTGGTGGCCTCAGAGATCACCATTCTCTTGGTGAGGGCCAGGGAAGGGAAGGCTGCGTGTTGGGTCCTGAGAGATGAGCAGATGTTTGTCAGGTGGTTGGAGGACCCACAGGTCAGTCCTGGTGAGACATGGTCTGGTGGGTTACAAGTTTTCTGTTACATTAAGGAGAAATAAGGTCAATTTGCAACCTGTGATGTTGGCCTTAGGTCTCAACGAAACAGTGCTGGAAGAAAGATTGGTCAGAGAGAGGGGCACTACTCCTTGTACCTACTCAGAGGTTTCTGCCAGCCAGCCGGCCTGCTCAGTGAAGCAGTTGGGACTCTGGGACAGCCAGGCATGGAGTCCATGCTATGCCCAGGGGCCCACTCTGCCCAGGGTCCCTGGCCTACAGGTACCCAGCTCAACTTCAAGGTGGAGGAGCCTGGGCTGGGGGCCCTGCACATGGCTCCCTTTGCACTGAGAAACCAGCATTCCTAGGTCAAGGGACTGCACCATCCTGGCTGGCTGGTGGCTGGCACAGGGCCTGGGCACTCACACTCACTTGGTGGCCAAGGCTGTCATCTCTCCTGCAGGGAGGCCAGACCTTGCCTCCAACTCCAAGCAAGGTACCCCTTATTCACACCACTGAGGCATCCCAAGCTCCCCTCTGATTGCTAACTGCCTGGAGCCAGAGAGGCCTAGGGGAGGTGTTTCCAGCATAGCTAACGAGCTACAGCTGGCAGTTATGTTGCCTAGGGAGCAACGGAAAAGACATTAACCTCGGGGATGTTCAAAAATAGGCTGAAGGGGTGGCTCAGAAAACATGGGAGGTGGAGGGAGTAATAAAGAGGAAAGGGGAGAGGAAGGAGAAGATCTGAGAATGAAAGAGAAAGGGCTTGGGTGAGTGATGCTAAGGGCAGAGCAGACTGCGAAGTGTTCCTGCTGCTCTCTGGATGAGCCCACGCTGCATGGCTGCATCGCCTGAGCTTTCCTTGAAACAAGGGCTCAGCTCTCCCCTCCCCATGACCAGAAGCCAGGAAAAGGTCTGGGGTCAAACCTGCACCCATCCAGGACGGCCTTTATCTTTTCTGTCCTGGACCCCTTTGGGAGTTTATGAAGCCTGTGAGTACATTATCAGAGAAGAATGCTTCCAAATGCATAAAATTAAGTTCATTGGATTACAAAGGAAACCAGCTCTATTGAAATACAGCTATCAAAATGTTTTTTAAAAACAATTTGTCATATAGTAATGTGCACCTCTATCAACAGGTAAAGTAATGGAATCTAGTGGCAGGTCTAATGAATGTTATGATTTCATAGTCATGATGAGCATACCTGATATTTCAAGAATAACAACTTTAAAGTGTTATGAAAACATCTGTGATCTCTGTTGGAGATAAAGTTGCAGGTGCTACTGGACTATTGTGGTCCCTGTCCTCAGTCATAATTAAAGGAAATACTACATCTCATTGTAGAAATAAAGATGATTTTTTCCCCCATTCAGTTCATACACTTTGAATTTTCGTTAGGACCCCAGGCTAAGAAACCCTGAGTTAAGTGATAACGACAGCCCCAGATCTAGGTGTAGCAGCTCCTTGTCTGTTTATAAAGCACTTCCCCAGATATTGCCTTATTTGATTTTCGCAGTAACCACCTGAAGTAGGCATTCTTGTTATTCCCTTATAGGTGGAGAAACTGAGGCTCAGAGCCACAAAGGCAGCATACGATAGGGAGGGGAAGGGAATTTGGGGTTTCTCTGCTGAAGCCTGAACAGTCTCAACACCAGCCTGAGCTGGCCGGCAAGCAAGAAAGAATGGGGCATAGCCAGTCCTCCAAGCATGCTGCGTCCTGGTGAGTGGGGAGAGAGCCTGGACAGATGGAAGTGGGGAGCAAGAATAGAAGGCTGTCATTGGACAGCAGCACCTCGTCCCCATCCCAGCTCCCAGTGGAGGAGAGATCGGCCCAAGTTCTCAGAGGACCACAAGTGTGGAGGGGCCTTAACAATGGCAGGGCCCTCAGCCCCTCCTCCCAGCTGGCTTTCATCTCTTCTAACTTATTGTGTCACTCGATTTGGTTAGCGTTTGGTCTGCCCCTTCCCTGCCGCCATCAGGCAGGGACAAGGCGGCATTCATTGTCTCCAGGCTCTCTGAATTCTTTAGCCATGAATTCACCCGTTTGTGTCATAAGAATTCCGAACCCTGGTCACTGCACAGGATTTTATAGTTTACCAATTGTCTTCATGGACTTTCTTTGATTTGTGCCTCACAGGAACCCCACAGAGTGGGCTGAGCAGGCATATTAACCCCATTTTATAAATGCAGAGAGCAAGGCCTAGCTGGTTAATGATCTTGACCCAAAGTCTTGCTGCTAGTGCTCAGCAGGGGCTTCTGGGCATGCCCTCACTGATTGTCCCCACTCCCCCTGGGAGCTCCCCCACCCCACCCCACCCCCCTACACACACTCTCGGTGCTCAGAAGGGCTGTGCCCTGCAGTCCCCAGCTGCTGTTTTCCTCCCTCTCTCCAATGCATGCTACTTGAGGGAGCCTCAGCCCCTGGCTCGGGGACCAGCACATCACAGACACTCCCCTGTGTCTGAGTCTCAAATGAGTGGGTGAGCAGGTGGCAACTCAGGCCTTGGTTTCAGTCTCCAGACCCCAGGCCTGGCTGGCACAGCCCACCCCGCTGTGCGTGGCCCCGATGCCCAGGCCACAGCAACAGAAATGAGTAGCACAGAAGTTGGGGGCAGAGGTACTGGGGAACAACGTAAGCCCACCACACAGAATGAATTGGAAGGCTTCCAGAAAAAAGTGGGTTTTGAGCTAGATTTTTTCCAACTTTGAAATTACAAATATGTGCAAACCCATAAACACCCCCTAGATACACCAAATGTTAATAGTTTGCCATATTTTCCCTATGTGTTCATTTGTGTGTGTATACAAGTTTATGTAACATTTGCCATATTTTTTGAATAAAAGTCAAATAGTTTGGCAAATGTTATGGCAGACATCCATAAGTATGTCAGCATCACCTCCTAAGATGGGGCTATGCCAGTATTCCTCTATCCTGAATACAATTTTTATGTTAAGAAAATCAGTGATCATTCCCTAATATCAGCTTATATTCCAATTTCCCTTCCGTCTTCATTTTTTTAAACAAGGATCCTATTAATGTTCATGCATTTTGATGCAGATTGCCATTGACTGAGTGGGAAGCAGGCTTTCTTCACGGCCATTGGCTGGATGGCCAGCTGGAGCGTGAGGGACTTTGGAGCTTGCACTGAGGAGTTGGTTCTGTTAATCCAGAGCAAGGAGGGGCAGAGCCCCAGCTGTCTGAAACACCCAGGGGAGGTCACTCTAGCTGTTGTTGAACGGACCACGCCCCAGCTCCACATTCTTCCCTGGCCTGGGCTGTGGGTCAGGTCCTGGGATGCCCTGGGATAAGGTAGCCTCCCCTGGAGTCTGTCTGGCCTGCCACCTGCCTCTCTGTCCCTGTTCTTTCTTGCTCCCTTCCACCTTCTCTTTCCCTCCCTCCTCTGCCCTTAAGAACTTAATCAGACCAGCCCAAGAGCCTCCTGGGACAACAGCTGGTCCCAGGGATAGAAATAGCTCCAACAGAAACCTTGTCTCTGCCAAAGCCTCCAGCACTGACCAGAGTTGAGGAGAGTATGGAGGGCAGGGAGGAGAAAATTCAGAATGTCCTTCTCCTCCTGTGAGGCCCCACACCTGGGCCCAAGAGGCCTGGAGCCCACTCAGGTGGGACCACCCTACACAGCCCCTGCCACCTGGCACAGCGTGAAGTGAGTGGCAAAGCACCTGCCTCTAGAGGCCCCTCAGGTCAGGAGCAAAAAGCTTTAAACTTTGGGAAAAGGGACGGCCACGAGCTGTGCCCCAGACCGTACTCTGCCTTTCTGCAGGCCTCACCTCACCTACAGCAAGGAGTCTGAGGCTTTGGGGACTGAGATCTGAAACTCCATACCAGACAGTTGCCCACCCACTTCCCACAGAAGCTGGCCCCTTCTGCGGGCCTAATCTCCTGAGGACAGACAGCATGACTAGCGTGAGCAAGCCTGGGTTGGAAGGTGGCAAACAGACAGTTGTTTGTGGGGTGTGGATGGGCCTTGGATATGAAGGCTGGGTGGGGCATCCCCGTGAGTGTTTGCAAGGCTCCTTGCAGTGTGAGACTGAGCTGGGAGTGGTGGCAGCAGGCCCAGCCCACACGGCCAAGTGCCAGTGGGAGCTCCAAGTCTCAATCTGGCCCTCCAAGTTCTTACAAAGGTTTATTAGACAAGAAAGGGACGAGAACATAGCTTATTTTGTTATCTTAATTTGTTATCTTAATGTTATATAAATACTTAGCCATATGTGTAAATATAAATGTCTATAATATATTTTATAATTTATTTAAATATACATTTATATATGTATAAATATTTTTAAACATTTATATTTTATAATTTATTTTATAATTTTTAAATAATTTTATAAAATTATAATTTGTAATTTTAATGATTTTTAATAATTTACTTTTATAATTTATTTAAAATATACATTTATAAATGATATAATAATTAGATAATAAATTATTTGAGAAATAACTATATCATATATAATAATTATATTAATTATATTATCTACTTAGGTTAATCTTATAACTACACTAAATTTATATTTATATCGCATTTATTTATATGTTATCTATATCTACAGGTGTGACTATGCAGTGTGTGGGTGGTCCCTGTTGCTCAAGCCCCCAGTGCCCTGGCCAGGCATTAACTGGCCATGGTGCAGGGATTCTAAAGTTGGTTTGCCCTGGCAGCAAAAGTTGTCTTCAGTGTCTCCCATTTCTTCTCCCACATTTCTCCCAGTCACAGGAGGACTCTCTGTTGCCAAAGCACTCTCTTGCTATCTTCTTTCAGCTAAACTACAAACCCAGATTAAGAAGAAAAAAAGGTCCCTAAGGAGGGCAATACTTGACCCAAGGATGAGTTCATCAAAATGAGTCTTAGGAAAGGTGAGAAAGTTGGGGGTGAGAAGGGGCTCCCTAGGTAGATTTTTAGTCCAGCTGTACATCTCTCTCTCTCTCTCTCTCTCTCACACACACACACACACACACACACACACACGTACATACTCCCCCAATGACTAAAGCACCACACAGCAATTCTATCTATCTCTCTGGGATTAATCCAAATAATTTAGAAAATAAAGATCACTCCATTTATTTATGGATATTTATTGAGCATCTGCTGTGGCTCAGACCTTGGGCTGGGTGCTGGGTGCTAGGTACTGAGAACTGGGCACTGAGCATTGAGATCTGGGTGCTGGGTGCTAGGTGTAGGTACTGAGAACTGGGTGCTGAGCACTGAGAGCTGGGTGCTGGGTACTGGGTAAGATAATACACAGACCTGGTTTCTAACTCAGTCTAGAGAGGGAGAGAGGAGAGGGGTACACAAGCCACCACAGGACATCTGTGACTGAGCTGTGAGTGACCAGCCAGAACTGGTGGAGGCACCACAACTGGTCGAGAGGGGCAGGGAATTCTCCTAAAGCAAAATGTAAGCTAAGAGCTGAGGCAGGATTTATTCAAGAATGGGGTGATTGGAAGTGTTTTAGATATGTGTATAAGCCTGAAAGAAAGCAAGAGAGAACAGCACAATAGCCCAACAGGGTGTGGGGCAGGGGACTGCTGGGGGAGGGTTGGGGGAAGAGGAGGTTTGGCGAGAGACGCAGCTCAGAAAGTACCCAGGAGAGTACACACGGAAAGGGTCTGAGTTTAGTCTTGAGGGCAATCGGGAACCATTGAAAGGCGTAAGCATCACAGGATGATTTGAAAATAGATCTTGACAGGCCTTGGACACGTTCACTAATGAGGGCTCCACCCACCATTGCCACGAACAGCATAAATTGAGCCCATATTACAATTATTGTTTCGAAAACATTTGAAAGGAGTTTTATAACCAATTTGGAATTATTATTAATTTAAATTTTTAATATTTCTGTGTATATTTTAAAGTCACTAAAACCCTGGGGCTTGGGCCTCATGGATCCTTAAAGGGCAGCTCACAGATTCCCACTTGCCAGGCCAGGAGAGGCTTATGAGGGGAGCGCTCACCCCCAACTTTCTCACCTTTCCTCAGACTCGTTTTGAGGAACTCAAACGAACCAGAACTAGTTCCAGGTGGCTATGGGTGGGCTTCACGGGCAGAGGGGGCAACGCTGAGTGACATGTCTGTGAAACAGCACAGAATATTCATTAGCCCAATAGGAATGGGTGGCCTATATGTATTTGCGCTCTTCAGTGGTGTCAAATGAACACCTGAAATGCTGCCATTCGCTCTTCTGGTGTTGAGCATTAACCTGACCCATGTACATTTAAAATCACAAACATTCCAGGAAAGGTAACACATTCAGTTGTGACACCTCCTTATGCCTGAGGTGACGAGATCCCATGGCCTTAGGCAGAAGCTCCTGGGGTTCATGGCTCTCAGGACAGAACACGCGCCCACCCTCAGCATGTATGCTTATTGCCCAATCTCATTACTCTGGGCACAAGAAGTCATTGAAGGCTGAGAAGAAAAGTTCCTAACTGCTCCCAACCCCAAGAGCAGGGTCTGATGGTCTGTCCTGACCTCCCAACCTCCCAGGAAGGGGTCCACAGTGTGCTCTGAGGCCTCTTGTGGTGACAGGCTTAGGTTGAGTAGAGGATGAAAGTTTTCAGATTTCCCAATTATGATGGTTGCTAAGGGAATTGGTTCAAATCTCCATGGGTAAGTCAGAGGTTAAATTGTGGCATTCCAGAAGGCTGCTGCTGCCCCATTATAATATTCCCCTTTGTTTCTCATTCTCCACCACTAGCAATTCTTTTCTCTTGGCAACCATTGGGGGTGCAGGGTGGTGGGAAGGTTGCCTAAAAAGTGTGTGTCCCCACCCCTTATGACCATGTCGTGAGTTTATGACATCTCTTTTCTGTGCATCTAGAGAGTGGAGGCAGGAAGAGGATCCCCAGTGCCTGGAAGGGGGAGCTCTGTGGTAGAGACGGGAAAGGGAAAGGGTGTGTGGAAAGGGGAAAGGGTGTGTAAAGTGGAGGTCTGCCACCTTGAAGACCTGCTTCAGGCATTAGCTCAGAAATGTCACTCCCTTTCACTGTTGTCAGAGGCACAGACAGTGGGGCAGCTCTTTCCCCATTCACCCATTCATTCATTCACCTAGTCCCTTTATCCTTCACCAAACCTACATTGCACAGGCCCCTGTGGGAGCAGGATGACGAGGTAGAGCCTCTGCTCTCACACCTGCTGCCCTGCTCAGCTGCCTAACCTGGTGCCATGGCTGACTCCTTCACCTAGGGCACTTTCTCCATCAGCCTCTATCAGGTGCTGGAAGCCTTCAGCCGGTCCCATCCACAAGCTTTCTCTGGCCTTTCATCATCTAGAGCAGTGTTTTTCGACCCTTTTTTATCTCATGGCACACTCGAACCTATAGTTAAACTTCTGTGGCACACTTAAATTACATTGAAAAACAAAAAAAGAGTGAAAAAAAAAAGAGAATATACTGTGCTTGGAAATTCTTATAAAAATAGTTTTTATATGATCTTTAAAAATTTTTGTGGCACACCTAAGATCCTCTCGTGGCACATCAGGGTGCCATGGCACACCGCTTGAAAATCACGGACCTTGGGATACTCTCTTCCCTCCTCCACCAGCGATGACCCTAAGCTTCCCCATCACAGTTACCTCCACCAGTGATGACCCTAAGCTTCCTCCTCACAGTTACCTCTTCGCATTGGTGTCATGGCTTTTACACATCATGTCTTACATCTCCTGGAGAGCAGGATCCCTGGCATGGTTTCACGTTTCTATGCCCACATGGACGTGTGTACAGTGCTTGATTAATGCTTGCTGAATGAACGGTGATGAATGAATGACTGCAGGGCAGGTGAACTGGGCTTCTTCAGGATAATGTCAACCCCAGAGTTGCCGTAAGTTTCCTTTGGCAATAGGCTGAAGGCATTTAGAAACGTAGGGTGTTTTCCTGTTAGATTGACATAGGCTATACAGATTTGTTCTAAATGTGAGAGTGTGTGCATATTTTCCACTTAAATCACAGGCATAAGACTGTACTCAGCATCGGCTATACCCAGTATGTTTCCTGCTGTGTTTGGAGCTGTGGCACACTGATATACCCTGGGCTCAATCACAGGGATGCTTTAAGAATTGTTATAACCAAGAGAGTCTCTTACTTTTATGTTGTGCTTGTAACATAACAAGTTGATTCACAACTGCTTCTCACAACAACCCCATCTTTTCTTACAGAATTAGAATGATTACTCAGAGAAGTTAAGTGACCTACCCAAGACCACCCAGCTGTGAGGGCAGAGCAGGGCTTCTCACCTGAGTCCCTGCTCTGCTCCCTCCTCCTTGAGCTTCCCAATTCTCATGCTATCTGACAGAGGGGCTCCAGAAAGACCCATCTGCTCTGTCTCAGCAGGGCCGGGAGCCATGTCCCTCATTCCCTGGTTCCGGTGGAACGAGGCCCCATCCCGTCTGTCCTCCCGGAGCCCAGCTGAGATGGTGCTGGAGACCCTCATGATGGAGCTGGCAGGGCAGATGCGAGAGGCTGAGAGACAGCAGTGGGAGCGCAGCAATGCGGTCAGGAAGGTGTGCACAGGAGTAGACTATAGCTGGCTGGCCAGCACTCCCCGGCCTACCTATGACCTCAGCCCTGGGGAGCGGCTACAACTGGAAGATGTTTGTGCCAAGATCCACCCATCCTACTGTGGGCCTGCCATCCTCAGGTGAGCACGGGATGGGAACCCCTGCATGGCTGCAGGGTTCAGGGAGGGTAGCAGCCCTGGAGGTGCCTGAGGGGGGTGGGCAGACGACCTAGTTATTGTTAGGAGGAGCAAGGGAGGAAAAGGAATCTGAAGGAGGCCACAGAATACCAGGCCAGGGGTAGAGATTCAGAGGGAGGCAGGAGGCAGCTCCTAGAAGAAAGTGAGTTTTGATGGGAGAAAACCCAAGGCCTCTGAGCTTTCTGTCCTGCCTCTGTATTTAACATAGCTGGCTCCTTCTCCTTTGTCAGGTATTTTCGATATCACCTTCTTAGAGAAGTCTTCCCAGACAATATCTCTAACATTGGTTTCTTATGTATCCTGTTTTATATAGTTTTCACACTAATCTGCCAATGGGATGGGGGGGGGGAGAAAGAGAATGGTGTGTGTGTGTGTGTGTGTGTGTGTGTGTGTGTGAAGGGTTCAGAGCTCTGGGACACTGAACATTTAGAGCTTGGGTATAACAATACTCCCAAATACAAATGTAGCCTTATAAATGTAAGCTGTGGCCTGTCTGGGTTGGAATGATATTGAAGTCAGAGGAGCATCTTCTACTCCAAACAATGAAGAGTAATTTCAAAGTAACTTCAGTTCTTCATCTGCCTTTCTCCTTGTAAAGGAGTACACACCCCCAATAAAATTTTAAAATTCCCTAGTCTCCCCAACTCTTCCCACACCCATCACTTTAACCAGCACCTGCATCTATTGTACACCTTTTCCTTGTCATCCTCTTTAAAAGCTCCTCTCCTTCAGCCCCAGCTACACCCCTTTGGTTCTGTAGTCTTTTTACCACCCCTCCCCTTTCCTCCTGCAGGATGAGAATCTTACCCTCTCCCATTTTTTTTATTCTGCCCCTTGGAAGCCTTCCAAAGCGCATCCTTTGCAGAAGCACCTGGGGACAGGGTGGGGCCAGTCCCAGGTGGTGCTGCTGCTGAGGCAATCTGGGCTGGGAGGTCAAACTGGAAGTGAGATGGCTGGGAACACTGGGGGTCATGATGGTCCTGCCTCATTTCTGGTCTTCTGTCACTGATGAGAAGTTTGAGAAGTCCCAGCTCTCAGTCTGGTGGAGGGAACCCGGTATTAAATAGACTTCCTAAAGTTCTTGAGCTCTAAGTAAAGACATTCTAGGCAGAGGAAAAGCTTGAGAGCACACAGGGACCCAGGAGAACCTGGGGCATGGAGCGGCACATGTGGTTGGAGTGCAGGGTCGTCTGGAAAGTAGCAGGGGACCCCTGAGCAGGGCAAACAGCTCACCTCAAGCAGAAAGAGACAGGCACTGTGGAAGGAATATCACAGGGCAGTGGCATGATCAGACACCTGTCTCAGAGAGGTCATGCGGGCCAGTGGGGGGAGGAGGGGAGCAGCCAGCAAGTCTTACATCAGGTAGGGCCACCGTGGGGGCGGGAGGAGGGGGGTCCCATTCATGCTCTGGCATGGACAGCCTTAGGAAAGTGTCAAGACCTTTACATACCGCACAAAAAGGTAGCTGTTACCTCAGTTTAAAGACTAGGAAGCCGAGGCACATGGCCGAGCCGGGATTTGAACTCAGGATTGCAGGGCGGAGTGGACGAAATGGGAGCTGAGCAGGTGGCCGCTCAGGCGCCCCGGGTGGGAGGTCGGCTCCGGGGTCGCCGCAGCTTCTGAGTGGCCCCACCACGCTCTCCCCCCTCCCCCCTCCCGTCCAGGTTCCGGCAGTTGCTGGCGGAGCAGGAGCCCGAGGTGCAGGAGGTGTCCCGGCTCTTCCGCTCGGTGCTGCAGGAAGTCCTGGAGAGGATGAAGCAGGAGGAGGAAGCCCACAAGCTGACTCGGCAGTGGAGCCTGCGGCCCCGCGGCAGCCTGGCCACCTTCAAGACCCGCGCGCGCATCTCCCCGTTCGCCAGCGACATTCGGACCATCTCCGAGGACGTAGAGCGAGACGCACAGCCGCCGCCCCGGACCTGGAGCATGCCCGAGTTCCGGGCGTCCAAAACCGACTGACACCCCCCCCCCCACACCCCCACCCCCACCCCCACTCCCCTCCTCAGGAGCTGAGCCACCTGCCGGAGCGCACGGTGGGCCGCAGGGTCCTGGAACCTTCCCCACACATCCCGAGACGCTGCTGTAAGATGGAGCAAACGGGTTGGGACGTGGAGCTGCATGGGTCCCTCTCCTCCTGCAGGAGTCTCTCCTCCCTAATTGGCAGATTTAAGGTCTCGGCGGACAGACCACAGCCCCAGCCCCAGCCCCATCTCCTGCTTCTGCTTGGGAAGGGGAGAGCTGCCCTTCCTTTTGGAAGATCCGAGCTCTCATCCTAACTCCAGGGATGTCCCATTCACCCCTACGCCCTAGGTAATGGTAAGGGGCCTGTCAGACGGTATTCACTCTCTGCTCACCACAGCCTGGCAGGTTGGCAGAGCTGGAAGGGACCAGAGAGACCAGTGGGTCCGCTCACTTCAGCTAGTCAATGAGGAAACTGAGTCTCCAAGAGGGACATACTTCTGCCTTAAATTTCAGCCATGTCCCCATGGTAGTGAAATTATTCCTGCATAAACAGTCTCTGCCCCTGAGCCCTTGAATCCTGGGCTATGATGGGACAGATCCAAAGGTTACATCTCTACCTACTTGTGGCCTAACTCATCCTCTTCCTTGGCTTTAGGGTGAGGGTCTAAGTGGCTTTTCAAGAACAGTAGCTGGGGGAGGAGGCAGGATGCCTGTTACCCACCCCACAGTCATCAGGTAAGACGCAGACAGTCCAGGGGCTCCTCCCAGCCTTGCTGCTCTAAAGTCACACTTGCTCTCTAGTTTTCCCCAGGAAGTGATGCCCAAACCCTAACTGATCTTGAGGCACCTGAATGAAATGTTCTACAAGCGCTACTGACAGGCTTCACTGTCCTTTATTTTATGATATGGTTAGATCTTGATGCTGGGCATGTGGATCATCCATGGCAAGTCTGGATGGCCTCCCAGCACACTCTGAGGTTGACGGGAGGGGCAGGGGGTTGGGTGGGGAAAGTGCAACTCCCTGCAACTCCCAGTGCATGCTCAGAAAAGGCAAGTGGATCTTAATAGTCATCTAAATAAAATGCCAGGAGGAAATAAATCAACAGGGGAGAAATCCATGTATTTCCTGACCAACCTCAGTGGGGGGGGGGGGATGTTTTAATGATCTGACTTTGGATTATTTTCACTCAAATCTGGACCAAGAATCACAGTATCATGGAAAAACCTCTCACTAAAACTATCAAGATGGCTCAGCACCTGTGGGTCAAGCAGCTAAGGCTCCAGCCACATACACCTGAGCTGGCAGGTTCGAATCCAGACTGTGGCCCGCCAAAGAACAATGACGGCTCCAACCAAAAAATAGCCGGGCGTTGTGGCAGGCGCCTGTAGTCCCAGCTACTTGGGAGGCAGAGGCAGGAGAATCGCTTGAGCCCAGGAGTTGGAGGTTGCTGTGAGCTGTGATGCCATAGCACTCTCCCCAGGGTGACAGCTTGAGGCTCTGTCTCAAAAACAAAATACAACAACAAAAAAAATAAAACTATCAAGATGAGAGTGATCATTTTATTAACATAATTTGTGAAAGTTGAGAATTACTTAAATTAGAATATACACCTTAAACATCTTACATATTTAAATATATTTAAAAAGTACATTTGGTTGCCAACTTTTGATGTAGGCCCAGCTGTGTTCACTTTTTTATGATGTGTGTATGCTATCTCGCAGGAGTTTTACATGTAAGTGTTATTGTTTTGCATGTACTTTAATTGTAACTGTAAGAACAGGCATAAACAGGTTTTGGAATAAGCAGAAGCCAACCTTGGTAAGCAGACAACTCAGTTGGTAAGGGTAAAAGTGCTGGAGGAGAACTAGAAAAGGGCCTGCAAGCCGTGAGCTCTCTGGGTGCCCCGATAGGGGTCAACATGTGTTTTAGAGGGAATGGATAACATGGAGAGAGGTTCAGAGGAGGCTGCAGGACAGAGTGTCTACTATTTTCCTCCTTCTCTACCACTCCCTTACATGTCCCTCCTCTCCCCAAAGAAAAGGAAGGCCTGAGGCTTTCAACGGAGTGTTCTTTTTTAAGTAAACTGCCCATCTATGAAAACCTTCCTGCCAACCTCAGTCGTGACAGGGAGAACTCACAACCTCCTCAGACAATGGTTGTTATAGTGCAACTGACCCAGCTGCTGGCGCTCAAATTCAGGAAGGTACAGACATTATCCTCTGAATTCAGGTTGTTAAAGAGAGTAATGATGTCTGCTACCATTTCTAAGTTTAAAAACTCAATAACCACAAATAAAAGAACAAAAGAGTGTGAGAGCCTCCTTGTGAGTATCTGAGGAGTGGCTGGAGGCTTCTGGAGGGCAGGAGTAGCACATGCTTAACTTGTTTACCTGCAACACCACTAGCCACCAGGGGGAGCTGGGGCGCTTTGCATTTGACTGCATTTTTTTTTTTTTTTAACTTTATTGGGTTTTTTTTTTTAACTTGCTAATTATGAAAATTTTAGAACACACAAAAAAGTAGAAAGAAGAATGTTAAGAAGCCTCATATACCCATAACCAACATTTAGTAGGCAACTAATATTTCACTGTATTTACTTCATTTTTTGGTGAAGTATATTAAGATAAATTCCAGACACCATGACATTATACCCCTTAAGTATGCACTCCACAGGATTAAGACATTTTTCTACATAAGTACACTACCACTATTCTTACCAAACCCTGCCCACATCCAAATTACCCTATTCCCACTAAATGATTCTTGCAATTTATTGCCTTGAATAAGGATCTAATCAAGCCACACACACTGAAAAGAAAGTTGCAATTTGTTTTGTATTGGTTATAGGCTTGTATTTAATTCCACATTGTTTACAGACAGGATGTATATGGAATGTTAATGTTGACATGCAATAAGTTAATGGCTACATACAAATCGTTCTGCAAGTTAGCCTAAAGATGCTCTTTACTCAGATTCTTGTTCTGGTCATTCGATTAAAATTCTTGCACAGCTGCAACCAAGATTCTCTCATACTTTGAAAAATAATGTTAAAAAGTGATAGTGAAGGTGGGGTGCAGTGGCTCTCACCTATAATCCCAGCACTTGGGAGGCCAAGGTGGGTGGATTGCCAGAGCTCATGAGTTTGAGACCAGCCTGAGCTAGAGTGAGACCTCATCTCTAAAAATAACCAGGCATGGTGGCAGGTGCCTATAGTCTCAGCTACTTGGGAGGCAGAGGCAAGAGAATTATTTGAGCCCAAGAGTTTGAGGTTGCTGTGAGCTATGATGCCACAGCACTCTACCAAGGGTGACAAAGTGAAACTCTGTCTCAAAAAACAAACAAAAGTGATGGTGAGACTATACTTAATCTGACTTTTCATTTGATGAAAATACTTGTCACATTCATGTTTTATTTTCTGAGACATGCTTGCAAATAGCAACTTAAAACCTCCTCCCCTTTTCTTGCCATTTAAAGTCAAAACACTAAAATTTATCAAAATGCCTTAGATAAAAATTTCAAGAATACCAATAGTAGGCAATGAAAGAAGTTTATGTATGTTTATGATGCCATCATTCACCATGTAAATTTTAGGCTATGCCTCAGTAATTTTTGTTACTACAAATTTATTCATCAACAAATCTTTTTTAGACAATTATTTCAAATTAATTTAACTTCTTGACTCATTTGTTAAAAAGGGAAATTGACATGTTTCCTTTTAAGAATATTATTACATTGGGGGCAAGACAAGATTGTAAGAGGGACTTTATCTAACAAATGCAATCAGTGTAACCTGGTTTCTTGTACCCTCAATGAATCCCCAACAATTAAAAAAATTATTACACATTGTATTAAATTATCATTGCAATATTTATAAGGTGCTAATCTAAAAATAAAAACATTTACAAAAAATCATTTCTTTATCATAGTCAAGGAAAACAATGTTTCTTAAAGTTTCTAAAGAGTTTTTATATTATTAAAACAGGTGTTCACAAGCCAGTAGAGGTTGAGAAACACTTCCTAGAACATTCTATTGTATGGCCCTCCAGTTGTGATTCCCTTGCTAGATAAAACATAACATTCTCAAAGACCTGCAGTTAAACTTGTAAGTTTTCCAACCCTGTCTCCCCTTCCCAGCTAGGATCTGGTTTGGGAAAAATTACATTCCAGGAACAGGCTGTTCCTCTGAGCACTACAGCTAACCACTTAGAAGCCATTTCTGGTACCTGCTCAGGGCCATGAGCCCCTGCTAGGCCCTCACTAAGTGTCCAGGCTCTAGGACTCGGGGCAAGAAGAAATATAGTTGAGGTTAGCCTCTCCTTAGCAGAAAAGAAATCAAGACACTAGGCAAAGAAGCTGCTTCAAACTCTAAAAGGAAGTTCACGCAATGGACTATATTCTTTCTCCTCCCTTTTTCTCCCCTCCCTTCCTTTTTTCCTCCCTCTTTTCTTCCTCCTCCCAGTCTTTTTCCCTCTCTTTGTCTTTCCCTCTCCCTCTCTTTTCTCATCTCTTGGCTCTGCCTCCCTCTGTGTGTTGGTTAATTATTCTTTCAGTGTGGTCACATACTTCTCCGCAAGTAGGAAAGATGGCTACCGTTCTCCAAGCTGACATGACCCCAGTTAGCACTCCCAACACTCCGATACTAATCCCAGAAAAACATCTTGTAGTAGAGCCTGGCTGGCTGTTTACCAAACCTGCTTCTTCATTCTCTTGATTCACAACTAGATAGCATTCCTGGCCTTCTTTGCTTCAGGGGTAGCCATGTGACTGAGTATGGCTGATGGAATGTCAGGAGATGTGAAAGGTTTCACTTCCAGCTTGGCACTATAAACCTTCCAAAAGTGATTCTTTATCCTCTTTCTGAACATGCTGGCCGAATGCAGAGGACTCTGAGGCCCAAGAAGAGAATGGAGATGAAAGGAGCCCCTGAATGACCACATGGAAGGCCACATTGTACTTATATGAATTACAAGTACACTTATATTTGTTAAACTATTTGGGATTTACTTTGCAGATGCTGGAGTAATTGATCTGTAACCAATGCATACCTTAATTGCCCCTGGTTGGAATAGCTGTCACCCTTAGAACCCTTACTGTTATCAGACAAAGAGGATTCAGCCACCTGTCTGCCCAGCCAGTATGCAGACACAAGGTGTAGGTCCAAACTAGCTCTATTATCAGAAGGCCAGCAATTCTGGAGAATAGTGAGAGTAGCCTCTCAATTCTGTTCTGCCTCAGTTACAATTCTAGTAGTTTTTGTAATGGGAATACAGGGAAATAGACCTAGAAAATTTTAACTTTATCTGAGAGGAAGTAACATCAAAGTAGTCTTCATTCTGATAATGCAAAAATGTTTAAACAACAGAAAGGTTATTTTCTTATTTTATTTTATTTTATTTTATTTTTTTAAGCAGGAACTCAACTTTATTGCATCAAGCAGCCACTTATATAGAGCGTGGGGAAGGGGCAGGGAAAGAATGCGGGGGATGAGATGTGTGACAGGGTTGGGCCAATGGCATGGTACCACGTTGGCTGTATCTAGGTAGAGGCAGTTTCAGGCCAGGCCTTGCTGAGTCATTGCTATGTGGAAGTAGTTTGATGGATCTACTTCTAGTCAGGCTCCGGAAGTTGCACTACGCCTCAGGCACATGGCAGGGCCCAACAATTCCCTCTTTTGTTTTTTGTATGGCGGATAAACATAGCCCCTGTCTTAGGTTGCCTGCTCTTGCAGTTTCAGTCTTACCCATCATGGGGATACAAAAATCAATGGTTTGGTCCCTGTCTTAGGTTGACTGAACGCAGAGTGATCTTACCCGTCTTTGGGTACTATGAATGCAATCCACCGTGCAGCCTCTCCATATCCTGTCTTAGGTTGTCCCAG